>JAGYYJ010000094.1:0-68147 GCA_019671005.1 Hibiscus mutabilis | reverse complement strand
GTATTATTAATTTCTAACTAACCCGGTTGTCATGCAAACAAATTTAAGCTAATCCTTCATTAGATTCAGGCTAAACTAAGAGAGGCAGCTTCGCTGGAGAAACATGTCCTTTTGAAGAAGCTTAGAGATGACTTGGATTCTTTAAAAGGACGTGTGGCTGGAAGAAACAAGGATGATGTAGAAGATGCTATCGCCATGGTTAGTGTTTTGCTCGTTGCATCTATCAATGAGTTTATTATATAAGGTTTTAACAGTGATATGCCAGACCTACTTATAATAGTTTTGAAACTTAATTGCTATAAAGAAATAATCTTTAAAGTCTTGAGTTGTTGTCTATTGACCCATGGTTTTATCTTTCACCTTTTGCATGGTTCCTCTAAAACTATCTATTTGGATTTTTGATTAATGTATATTGCCTGCCAACTTTAACTTGAGTAAAAAATGATTTCTGAATTATGGTTGCTACCCCAGGTGGAAGCTCTGGCAGTTCAACTGACTCAAAGAGAAGGAGAGTTAATTCAAGAAAAAGCAGAAGTAAAGAAACTAGCAAATTTCCTTAAGCAGGTAATATAGCTTATGATTAATACTGGCTGATGTTCCGTCCATTTTTTTCGGATTTAATTCTTGGTCCTTTTAGGTATGTTTTTTGTTGTTCAATGTATCTGAATATACATTATTTTTGTACACATTCGGTGGTTTGTGAGTGTTTTTGGTTCAAGAAATACTATAATAGTTTCTTTATTCTCCTGAGATTGCTGTATTTCATGTTGAAGTTCCTTGAGATAATTTTGGCTGAAGTGTGAATATTTATGGTTAGCTAGTTATTATGTTCAGTGAGACAATGCCTTTTTCTTGATTGAAGTATTGATCTTTTTGGATGGGATGATGTTCACTAATGTAAATTTTGGAAATAGATTGCGAGGACATCCTATAAAAATTCTGGATAAGTTAATAGCTGAGGCAATGTTGTGCTTGCTTTTTCTGTAAAGCCTTGCTATATTATTCTTGAGCTCTTGTTATTGTAGCTATTATTTATAACACATTCCTTACGCTTTGAGATCTTTCCTCACCTGCTTTTACTTTTTTTTTTTATTTGTTTTTTCCTTGTTCTAACTGCTGTCATTGAACAGTTACTGATACAATGGTGGTCAAAATGCTAATTTTGTTGCTTTCTGATCATACTGGCAAGCTTTTATTTTCGTTGCTTTTTTACTAGTTATTAAGTCTCATATATGCAGGGAATGGAAATATATGCTTTCTTAGTTCTAAAATGTTAATGCTTCTGTGTGTAATAACTCACAATACTTGTTATCAATGATTTCCAGGTTATACTTGTTTTTTATTCTTGTTTCCGAAAACGATTTATCATTCTCAAAACCATAAGTCTTTCCATGGAACAGCTTTCAGGAGAACAGTTCTCAGGACCTCATGTTCTCAAAAATATTTGTTTTAATCTGTTTTCACATGGTTTCATATTTGTTTTTAAGTTCTTCAGAATTTAGTTTTAGCTGAGAAATAAAAGCCCGCATCTTCTTTTTATTTTATGGGAATGTTATTTGGAATGAAATACAGAAAGAGAACCGAAAAGGCTTTAAACCTGACAACCTGTACTTTTTTAGAAGAAGCCCGATAGCTTCTGGGAGTGACCTCTGCCAGACCCATGAATTATTTTCTTAATTCCTTTCATTTTCTACTTTAGTGCATTCGATATTTATTCTTCTCATGCTGCTTTTCTTTCACATACTTGTCTCCAAATAGGCTTCTCAAGATGCTAAGAAACTTGTTGATGAGGAAAGAGCTTTTGCTCGTGCTGAAATTGAGAATGCAAGAGCAGCAGTTCAGAGAGTGGAAGAGGCCCTTCAGGAGCACGAAAAATGTCTGGAGCTTCAGGCAAACAGGTTTTTGTTTTTTAAATATTCTGTTTATTGGCTTTCGAAGTTTAGTAATGTGAAAGTTGCATTGTCAAAGATCAACCTGCTAATCGCAGCTATCTTTATGCTGATACTCTTGTCATCCCCTCATGTAGCAGTTTCAACTGTGTGCATTTCATTGTTGCAGCTTTTGAACAAACATTTTACATGGATTTCAGGATCTGGAAGAATTAATGAAGGAAGTTCAAGAGGCCAGACGGATCATAATGCTGCACCAACCAAGCAAGGTTTATATAAGTTCCGTCACTGTTTTTTTTTTTGTATTTTTTTACTCGGTTTGATGAATATATGTAGAAGCGTCACCTAAAATATTGATGCTTTGCAGCATGACAGATCAAATTGAAATATTGAATGGATTGAACAAATAGCAATATGCAGGTTATGGACATGGAACATGAACTTCGTGCATTAAGGATTCAACTTGCAGAGAAGTCTAGGCGTTCCCTACTGCTTCAGAAAGTGGTTTGCCTTTTATTTTTTAGTTCTGTTTTGTTTGTTAGTTATCTTTAGCCATTCTAATTAAATTCTTCCTTAGTAGATTTTTATTCCATTTCAAATACAGATAATCAGTGAATTTGTGTTGAACAGACTGGCACATGTAATTGCAGTTCCATATTTTTCTTTAATCACCGACTTCTTTAACCTTCTGCTTCCTTACCCTATATTTGCAGCTAGCAAGAAGCAGGGGATTTGAGGATAATTTATCCCGTTTGTATGAATTTGAAGGTGCTGAAACGTTAGGTTCATATTTGCGGATTAAACCTTGCTCTGATATTGCTCCAGAACTTTCCAAATGTTCAATTCAGTGGTATCGTATTTCATCTGAAGGGGGCAAAAAGGAGGTTATATCAGGTAAAGATAAGCATTCTTTCTTTAATTTCGTTTCAACACTTCGTATTCCTTGAAGCTAACGCCTTTGTGGATATAGTTAGATATAATTTTTGTTGATGCATGAAAAATACAGTTGCCCATGTTCGAATGGATAGCCATTAAGTGGTCTGAATGCAAATATCATCAAATGGGACAGCATATTTTTTTTATGCTGAAAATTGAATAGTTTATCATAGGACAAAGAAGATTATGGCATGGATTAATTGAGAACATTAATGAATTAATCATTACCAGATCAAAATGCCAATGCCTGACTTTTCTGGGGAAAGGAATGATCTTATTCCTTTTTTGATCTGATTTTGTTCGTCTACCTTGCTTTATCTAGGTGCTAGCAAATCAGTTTATGCTCCAGAGCCTTTTGATGTTGGTCGAAGCCTGCAGGCTGAGATTATTTATGATGGCCAGCTAATCAAATTGACAACTACTAGTGCTATTGATCCAGGTTCGCTAATGGTTTTTCAATGCTACTTTTTTTTCTCTAGAAAAATATTGTTTACAATTTTGTGGCATTTTTATTTCTCATTATTTGTTCAAACTTATAACCTTAGTTTCTTTGTTGGTGAGTGCAGCTGCTGGTTTGGGAAACTATGTGGAGGCACTTGTGCGGAAACATGATGTTGAATTCAATGTATTATTTCCTACTTTAAAAGTCCTCCCGTACATAACTAAATGGATGGTATTAGCCTTTGTTTCGGATATCGACTGGGATTTGGTCATTGAGTTATTTAGTTATAGTTTTATTTTTGGTAAGCATTTTTGTAGTATGTCACACAGATAATAGTAAAGAGTTTCTACTTTGAACTGACTTTTTTTGAACGTTTTGTAGAAACTTCCTCTTTGTCCCTGTTAGAAGTTTAAACCCTAAACACTCCCTTGGGCCTTGAAACCTTAAGTTTGTAGAAAAATGGTTTTGAATTTAAAACTCCTGCACCAGGCAGAAGAAACTTCATGTCTGGCGGTCTTTCTCTGGTGTAGGTGTTGGTTGCTTGGTTACCGATAAACCTTAACCTTTTTTTGTCGTTGACCCTGATCTTCAATGACCAAATAGTCTCTATAATCTTGCTGGATAGATGACAATAAGTTACTTGTATTTGACCGAAAGTTTTACTATTTACTCCTTTGTTTGTGCTTTTAATCGATGTTTATAGGTAGTTGTTCCCTAAATGAATGGATAGCAAAAATGTTTATAGGTATTTTGGCTTGTAATACTTTATATCATTGCCCTTGTACTATTTGGTAGGTCGTTGTTACCCAAATGAGTGGTGTAGATCAACCATCAGAATCCATTCATGTACTACATGTAGGAAAGATGAGGATGAAGCTACGTAAAGGAAAGACGACAATTGCTAAAGAATATTATTCCAGCTCAATGCAGGTACCAAGTCTCGTAATTCGAAGATAGTTCTGTGCATATCCTTTAAGTTGTTTCTTCTTTTTCTTTTGGGTGTTATTCTTCTGAAGAAATTGTACTAAATTGCATGCAAAATATGGATGTGCTCCATCATACTTAGAAGAACCACACCAAATTGATATGAAACGTGATATTTCTGATATATTCATATCCGATGTTCATAGTATGTTTTGTTTCTCACACTTTATGCTTATGCTTTAGCTCTGCGGGGTCCGAGGGGGTGGAAATGCAGCTGCCCAGGCATTGTTTTGGCAAGCAGAGAAAGGGCTTTCGGTTGTATTAGCATTCGAATCAGAAAGATAGAAATGCAGCCATTATGCTGGCGAGAAGATTTGCATTTGATTGCAATGTAAGTGTTTGTCCAAATTTCGGTTGTCAGCATATTCGAGTAGAAACCTATAATACGAAGTCTGTTCTATTCGCTCACTGCAATTCTTCCTGCTGCTAAATGATTTTTTGGAAACTTCCAGATCATGCTCACAGGCCCGGACTACAGAACTTCAACAAGAACCTAATAGACCTCCTCAGGATTCAGGTTCTGCTAATTGTAACTAAGTTGAGGATTATCGATTATCATGTACCATAAGTTTGTACTACTAGGACATGCATTGTTTTGATTATGCATTGGGTTTTCACCACGGTTTTTTTCGCACCAAGGCATTGTTTTTTGTTCGCCTTTTGTTTTAATGAAACAGACAACACTTGGAGGATGATAATTCCGAGTTTTATTAAACTCGGTCGTTCAGCACTTGGATCTTAGCCAAGTTCTTATTACACAAAGGGCTTGAAAATACATGGAAATTAGGAAAGGGTCTTTCAATCGAACTGGCGAAAGAAGTTGTAAATGTGGTTGTTAATCTCGTCTGGTTTCTCCATGTTGATGTAATGAGCAACACCTTCCATTACCACCACCTCTTGCAAAGAAGGCACATCTTCTTTAAACCCACCATTGTGAATGTAGTTCTTCATACCGGGCATATGGTAAACCAGGTCCTTATCACCTATTATGAACTTGGCTGGTGTCTTGATCTCACTACCTGTCCATGGTGCCAACAGTTCCCAATTCCTGCCATTAAAATTAGCACAAAAAATTAGCATCAATTCTAAACCTGTCATTAAATTAACACACAACAAATCAATTCGTCAATAGTACAATACATGGTTACTTGAGGTTTGGGTTAACCATGGACAGCTAATTAAAATGAATATGGTCTTAAAAAATAATTAAATCATAAAAACTAAAGAAATTAAGGTTTAATTTTACTAATTTTAAAATTAGAAGGTCATAAAAAAGGCTAAATGTAAAAATAAGTGCCCAGACTATCATGTTTTTCTCTTTTAAGTGCTTAAACTTTTTTGCCCCATTTAGTGCTCAAACTATCATTTTTTACCCTTTTTAACGTCAAACTAGGGCCCTTATTTTGACCAAAAATATAATATGGACACCTATTTTGACCAAAATAGTTTGGGCACCTAAAAGGGACAAAAAAAGTTTAAGCACCTAAAAGAGAAAAATATGATAGTTTGAGCACCTAAAAGGTGCAAAAAATAGTTTAAGCACTTATTTTGGTATTAAGCCTTAAAAAATAACTAAACTAGAAAAATAAAGTCAAAGATTACATTCATTAAAAGTAATAAAATAGATAATTTTAGGGGGTAAAGATTTAATTGCAATGGTTTCAAATCTAACAGTGACTTACAATGTAATTAATCCATCAAATTCAGGAGAAATTGCTCTTCCCGCCCACGTGGTTGTTGACTTTTTATGATCAAATTGAGTTAGATTGAATTTAGATTCAGATCGGGGATTGGGTTTTCGGTATCAGATCATAATCGACGAGTTTAGCCATATCCAACACCAATATTCAGGGTGATTGGAAAATAGAGAAAAGGGTTATAAACGTGCAGATTCAAACCCAGATCAACAATTTTCATGAATGATTAAAGATGGAAAAGGAAATGAAATGTACAAATTACCTGTCAAGGTTTCGGTAATAGTTGAGTGGACCAGTGAAGCCCGTTTTCTGGAATTTAGTGACATAGTAGTTAACTTCTTCCTCCGACAACCAAGAAGGTAGTGTAAGCGGCGTATCTGCTGAACGCTCGAACAGTTTCCCTTTCGGTAACAGAACTGGAAAATCGATCAGGTACTCCTTCATAACTCTATCTATACCAATCTCTTCAAATTCAGCTTCTATTTCTCCAGGTGCCTGAAAATATTATACATGTAAGCTTCAAAAAATAGTTGAAACCTTGTTTCTAGCTTTGTATGTTTGATAATTTACCTGGAATCTATACATGTAATGATCACTGCCGTAATGAGATCTCCAGGCACCGATGGGCTTAACTTCTCGACTGAACCGAATAAACGGCACGCTCAAGTTCACCAAAGCTTTCACTTTATCGGGCCTAAACATGCACAGATACCACGCCAACAGAGCTCCCCAGTCATGCCCTACAACAAACACCTTGCATTCATCCGGAGCCACCACGTTTATAAGCTCAACCAAATCGCTGACCAAGTGGAAGCAAGTGTAACTGGACACTGAGTCGGGGGCGTCCGAGTCGCCGTAGCCTCTCAGGTCGGGGGCCACGGCACGGTAACCCATTGAAGACAGAGCGACGATTTGGTGACGCCATGAATACCAGAGCTCGGGGTAGCCATGGAGGAAAAGGATCACCGAGCCTTCCCCTTTTTCAGCTACATGCATGTTTATGCCATTCACTTTAACGATTCTGTGCTCAATCCCTTCCATTTTTCTCAACTCTCTTAACTCTGATTTCTGGCTTTCACATCCTATCTTTTATAGTGCTAAGTACAGTAAACTCGTTTCACCAGAAAGGATTATGATAAAATAATAAAAGAATCAAACATTAAAAAATAAAACAAAAATATGATTATTTTACAAATTCATTAGATTAAATTATCAATTTAGAGATTATTTTATGGCCTTGGTTGGCTGTGATTTGTGGTCCACCATGTGCTGGTTTGTATGAATTTTGTTTGTTGAGAGATTCGAGTTTTAATAATTTATATTTATAGTATATATGTTTTTAAAAATAAATATTACTGTGTAATTATATTAAATTATTAATAAAATATATATAGAATGCTAGTAAAAGTAATTGAAACAGATATATGATGTTATTTCGTACACTTCTTTCTTCTCGAAAAAAATATATTGTTAAAAAAATTTATTATCTAACACGGAAAATGATATATTTTAATGGATATATTTTTTTGGTATAACCACCAGATTATTGGTTTTAATGAATATTTTTTTATATTTGTTAGGGAATCAAATAAAATTATAAGAGTTGATAGGTTGTGCATTAGATAACTACCAAATGGATCTAAATGATTAAGGTTTTCAACACATTATTGTTGCTAATAAATATTTGAGAATTTTAGTTGAGTAACCTTTCACTTTTGCTTTATTAAAAGTATGATTATAATATATATATATATAATATTTAAGGAGTTATGTTTTATTATCCAATCTGGATCGGATACTTAGAGGTTTATCATAGGATGATTTTTTTAATCTAATTTTGTTCTAATCACATTATTATAATTTTAATTTAGATCTTATTTAAGTGGCCTAACGTAATTTGTTAGACTAACTAATAATAATTGGTATCTATTTAAGATTTTTTAACATTTATTTGTATAGTCTCGTGTTATTTTATGTTAGATTTTTAATAGTTACTTTGATACTACAACCCAATCCATTGTGCACAAGATTTTCTAATTTCATTGCTCTAACCGTCATTTTTATTACACAAAGGTATTGAAAATACATGGAAAGGAACTAACAAGTGTTGGATGCATTGGTAAGACACATTACACTCTCAGAGAGAGGACCCAAATTCAAACTTTGAAGACGACATTGTTGGGAGGAGCAGTCTTGCACTCTGATTATGGACCATAAGACAAGCATGTATATTACCCAAAAAAAATATGGAAAAGAAGGGGGCTTAAAATTACATTTTCAATCAAACTGACGAACGGAGTTGTAAATGTGGTGGTTGACCTCGTCTGGTTTATCCATGTTGATGTAATGAGCAACTCCTTCCATTACCACCACCTCCTGCAAAGAAGGCACATCTTCTTTGAACCCACAGTTGTGGATGTAGTCGTTTATCCCGGGTATATGATAAACCAGGTCCTTTATCACCTGTTATGAACTTGGTCCGTGTCTTGATCTCACTACCTGTCCATGGTGCCAACAGCTCCCAATTCCTGTCGTTAGAAATAACACAAATAAGGAGTTAATGTTTAATCTTACTAATTTTAAAATGTAAAGGTCTTAAAAGGTGATTCAAAAAAATAAAGGTAAAAACTCAATTTCATTAATTTTGATAGACAGTTCTAAAAAGTATTAAGCCAGATAATTTTAGGAGGGATACATGCTTAATTTTAATGGTTTCAAAACTATCAGTGAGCTTACAATGTAATTAAACACTTAAATTTAGGGGCAAATGCACTCTCATCCACTATGTAGGTCCGTCCTTATGGGTTGACCTTTTATGATCAAACTGAGTTAGACTAAATTTAGGTTCATATTGATTTGATCGAGTTTTCGGATCAGATCATAATAGACTATTTAGCAACAAGTTTTGGATATGTATAAGAAGAACGACTGCAGAAGGTCCTAAAAAAATAGAGGGCCCAAAATAAATTAAGTTGAATGCTTACAACTTATAAGGGAAAAACAAAATTATACTAATTTTTTAATAAAAATCATACACCACGCACCAAGTGAGAACATTTATTTATTTTTTTTACAAATCGAGAGATCAATTTTAACAAATTGTACAAGACACCTAAATTCTAGTTTAATCATATCCAACACCAATATATAGGGAGATGGAGGATAGAGTAAAAGGCTATAGAGGTGTAGATTCAAACCCAGATCAACAATTTTCTTGAATGATTAAAGATGGAAAATGAATTGAAAAATATAAATTACCTGTCAAAGTTCGGGTAAGTTTGGGGTGCGATATGTTTAGGGTGTGGCTAAAAGACGACAAGTTTCAAAATTGTCATCGAATTTAAAATATTAAACTTTTTGATAATATTTTCGGTTGTTTTTTTTCCTGCAAGTATCGATACTTATTTTTCAAGTTTCGATAAATTTTTAGTTTGAAGCAAAGTATCGAAACTTACAAAATAAATATCGATACTTGCAGAAAAAACTCAAAAAACCAACAAAAAAATATTATCAAGAAATATAATATTTTTAGTTTAAGGACAAATTTTAAAATTTCCATCCTTTAGTCACATTAAACTCATCCGTCAAAATTCCTGTAATAGTTAAGTGGAGCAGTGAAGCCGGTTTTCTGGAATTTAGTGACATAGTAGTTAGCTTCTTCCTCCGACAACCAACGAGACAACATGATCGGTTCATGTAATGAACGTTTGAACAACTTCCCTTTCGGCAACAAAACTGGGAAATTAGTCAGAAATTCCTTCACCACTCTCTCCATACTAATCTCTGCAAATTTAGGGATGAATCAAAATTGAACTATGAGAGAGGCAAGTTAATCAACTTTAAAATAAATAGAATTTAAAATATAATTAAATCATACAAAATAAAAAAAAATAAGGTTTAATTTCTCTAATTTTAAAACGTAGGGTCTTAAAAAGTGATTAAACCAGAAAAATAAGGGTGAAGGCTTAATTTAATTAATACTATTAACTTAAAGGGTCTTAAAAATAAATAAGGTTCTAAATTATAATTAAATCATAAAAAATAAGGAAATTAAAGTTTAATATCATTAATTTTAAAACATAATGGTCTTAGAAAGTGATTAAATCAGAAAAATAGAGGTCAAGGTTAAGCGAAGGGGTGCGTTCAGGGATGGTCGGAGGAGCATCTTGGAGGACTTTGATGGATCGCGGAGGAGCAGTTTGGAGGAGCAACTTGAAGAGATGGTCGAAAGATGTACGTGCAAAAGAACAGGAGTCGTTCTCAGTGTTTGTGGATGGAGTTAGCAAGAGAATACATAAATCAGCCCTATGGGATGCTTTCAGCATCTACGGAAAGATATCTGATGTTTACATTGCCTACTGGAATAGGAAACGGCTGCGACATAAATCTACTTTCGCCTTTATCAGGTTTTGTTCTAGGGCAAGCATGCTAAAGGCCATAGAAGCAGAAAACAATAGGAAAATGGATGGTTTTAGAATCTCAGTTTTGGAGGCGCGCTATCAGAATCGCAGGAGTGCAAATCCTAGGGGTGGCCGGAGAGTAGACCATGTTCACAAGGAAGCAGGTAAGGTCGCGAGCCCTAAGTTTAAAGATGAGAGGTCGTATAAGGATGTCCTCGTTGGGAAGGATAACCCTGTTGTTGTTGGAAGGAATGCGTCAGTTGAGGGTTGTCCTTCGGCGAGTGAGATGAACCGAAAGTCTCCTGAAGACACTTCGACCTTGAAAGTTAAGGTGGATTCATCTTTGATCTTCCACGTGGATATTCGTGTTGAGGAAATGTTTTGGGTTAAACGGTACCTAGCGGGGAAAATTAAGGCTATGTATAATGCGGAAGTGATGCAACAATCCCTGAGAGCCGATGGTTTTCCATGCAAAGTGAGTTGTTGGCATGGTGCCCTAGTTGTTATCTGTTTTGAATTAGATGAGCTTGTCAACGAAGTCTGGAAAAAGAAGAATCAGATCCTTGATGCTTGGTTTGATCTTATTGAACCCCTTACATCGTCTGAAGCCCACAAGAGAGTCAAATTATGGATTATCCTGAAGGAGGTGCCATCATGCATTTGGCACCCATCCTTTTGCGGGTCTCTTATTAAAATTGACTAGGAAACACTATCTAGAGAGCGGTTGGACAGGGGACGGATCGTCCTCGTGGATAGGACTTTTGTCGTCTCTAATCACATCTCCGTCTCAGTTGGGGGTCGTGAATCAGATATAATAGTCAAAACTGAAGGTTTCAAAGAGGAGGTGGTATGGATGGACAGAGAAAAGGCAAACAGTCACGACCATGAGTCTGTGGCGGAGGATGAAGTCTGTCACTCTCCTAATTTGGTTGGAACTTGGGATGATCTCTGGGCCTCGGAGGATGAAACTATTAAAGTCTCAACTGATAATTCTGACAGAGAAATTATTGAGGGGTTGGTTCGAGAAGAAACGGTTGGAATACTTGATCCCCATGACATCATGTTGACGCAGGAGCAAAATAAGAATTTTATTTTCTCTAATGCAATAACAACATTGGCCAGGTGGGCCAGGCCCTCTTTTCCCAGGCCGATTCCCTTCAGAGTGATACCCATGCTTATGCAAATCAAAATGGCTACGGTGATGGTATGAAGGCAACCCAACTCACTTCTGACTCGAAGCTACTCGATGTCTTATTGTAAACATGTTCTTCCCGGACAGTGAAGAATAGAACCTATGCATTAGAAATGAGAAAGGTTTACTAATCTCGGGCATGAGACTGCCAGGTTTGGGCCCAAAATCTAGTCTGAACAACAAGTGGAAAAAGAAAGCCGAATGTATTGTTGGCCCAAGACTCTCGAGCCCATGGAACTGACCTAACTTCTACTGCTCTTCAGGGCTGAGAAACAATCATGAATCAAGAAAGAGGAAGCCTGATCGTGTGCATGGCCTGGTTTCTTCTTCGGTCCCGAGAGCGCCAGAACATGCAAATCCTGAAAACTTCTACTAAAAAATTATTGTCAATTAATATTAAAATGATATTTCTTTCTAGTATACTATAAATGGCTTGTTTTAGTTCATAATAACAGAGATAGTGTAATTTTATTCTTTTTATATATAATATTTAAATTATTTATATCTTTTTATCCTTAAATCGAATGAGATATTGAACGTGTAAACAATTTTACATTTTTTGTGCATTGACAACACATGCTAACTAAATTAAATTCAATCAGATACAATGGTTATCCAAATACAATTCAATCATAATCATTTGACTGAAAAAAATGTTGTTTCATTTGATTCTTTATGAGTAGTAATCCAAAGAAATTTTTTCGGTCACCTCCATTTTCCTCTTTTCTTTACAATTCTTTCCCTGTCAAAAAAGAAAATTAAAACCAAAACGAAAAATCTTAAAAAAGAAGACGATGTTCCTGTATCTTACTCACATGCAATACATTGAACAGAACTTCTCAAGAACCATCGAAAATAACTGAGAAAATTATATTTAAAACTAATTTAATTAAAATTATATTTTAAATAAATATTAATTGTATGTTGAATCTTTAAGATTTTTAATCTTTATTAATTAATTTAATGGTGTTTAACGGTGTTCGTCGCATTTGGTAGACTTATCCTAAAAAATATAAAAATCTTATCTTTTTTCGGTATCCCTATTTATGCCTCACACTAAAATTTTAAGTTTAGGGTTTAGAGTTAATGTTTAAGGTTAGAGTTTATAATTAAAATTTAAAAAATTGGAGGTAGAGTATATTTTTTACATTTTAGGGTTTAAAATTTAAGGTTATGGCTAAAAATTGATTATTTAGTGTTGAAGCATGGAAAATGATAGATAATTTTTGTCCATAAAAAGGCAACATATATATATATATATATATATATATATATATATATATTTCTCAAATAATTCGTTCTTAAGATTACAGACCATACATAATCTCTTCCGCTTTATTGGTAGATCACTTGGATCTTAGCCAAGTTTTTATTACACAAGCGGATAAGAAAAAAGCTTTCAATCAAACTGGCGAAAGAAGTTATAAATGTGGTTGGTAATCTCGTCTGGCTTTTCCATGTTGATGAAATGCCCAACTCCTTCCATTACCACCACTTCCTGCAACAACGGCACGTCTTCTTTGAACCCGCCACCGTGAATGTAGTCCTTCAGCCCCGGCATATGATAAACCAGATCCTTATCACCCACAATGAACTTGGTCGGTGTTTTCACCTCACAACCTGTCCACGGTGCCAACAGTTCCCAGTTTCTGTCATGAAAAACAACATCAACCCGAGCTAAGAATCAACATATTCTTGTTTGATGCATATTATATAACTGTATCCGACACCCATCTTCGACAACAGCAGACAAACTGTTCGAATTCGGATCAGTTTCGTGAATGTTACAGATATATACCTGTCAAAGTTTCGATAATAGTTGAGTCCACCGGTGTAGCCGGTTTTCTGGAATTTAGTGACATAATAGTTAGCTTCTTCCTCCGACAACCAACAAGGTAATGTCATCGGTTCATCTAAAGGACGTTTGAATAACTTCCCTTTTGGCAACAAAACTGGAAAATCAGTCAGAAATTCCTTCTCAACTCTGTCCGTACCAATCTCTGCAAATTCAGCTTCTACTTCTCCAGGTTTCTGCAATACATACATACATACGCACATTTATGGCAAATCCAGTGCCAGATCTTAGTGAACTGAAACCTGGATTTAAATTATGCTTTAATTAAGATGAACATCGATTCTCAGTTCTAATAAACCTTGTCAAATGATCAAATCTAATGGAATTTACCTGAAATCTATAGAAGTAATGATCACTGCCGTAGTGAGATCTCCAGGCACCAACGGGCTTAATTTCCCGATTCAACCGAATAAACGGCACGCTCAAGTTCACCAAAGCTTTCACTCTATCGGGCCTAAACGTACACAAATACCAGGCCAAAATAGCTCCCCAATCATGCCCTACAACAAACACCTTGCGTTCATCGGGAGCCACCACGTTTATAAGTTCCACCAAATCGCCTACTATGTGGAAGCAGGTGTAACTGGTCACTGAGTCGGGGGCATCCGAGTCGCCGTAGCCCCTCAGGTCTGGGGCCACGGCATGGTAACCCATTGAAGACAAAGCGACGATTTGGTGACGCCACGAATACCAGAGCTCCGGGAAGCCATGGATGAAAAGAATCACTGGGCCTTCCCCCTTTTCAGCTACATGCATGTTTATGCCATTCACTTTAACTGTTCTGTGCTCTATCCCTTCCATTTTCTCAACTCTGTTAACCTTGATTTCTGGCGTTCCGCATCCTCTCTTTATATTGCCAAGTACAATAAACTAGTTTCACAATAAAGGATTATAATAAGAATATCAAGGAATCAAACATTAATATATATATATATGTATGATTACTCTACAAATTCATTGAATTAAATAGAATATCAAGGAATGCTAGTAGAACTAATTGTAACAGATATATGATTTTATAATGTACACTTTTTTCTTCTCAAAAAATATGTTGTTAATGTTTTTTTTTTAATATTCAAGTTGTAGAATGATATCAAGAACTATTTGGAGCCGAACAAAATTATAAGAGTTGGTAGATTGTGTATTAGATAACTACTAAATGGATCCAAATAATTGAGTTTATAACACATCATCATTGCTAATAAATATTTGAGATTTTGTTTTCAACTATTAATAAATGATTGAAAAGTTAATCTTAGGAGGCACGAGTTCAAATCGTTTTGTCTATAAGGTGTATATCTTTTGTTAAACGGTTAAGAATATGTATGGACAGATAATACCTTATAATCACATATAGACTATTTTAAAAAGTCATTTTTTTATAATATACTGGCTGAATTTATTAGAAAATATTAGAAAAATATTCGTAGCGAAATGAAAATATAGCAAAAAAATAACTAAACAAAAGGGAATTAAAAATTATAGAAAACGAAACATTAGACCAACAAACCACGTCCAATAAGCTGCAATGACAGAGATAAGATTAAAAATTGGAGAAATGAAACATGAAACAAAACATCTTGTCTCTATCCATCTAAATGCTTAATGATCGAAGGAGTGGTGAGCGAAATTAAGAATCTTGTAGGATGCTTCATAAAATAAATCTGACTGCATCGACAAATGAACCACAAATTAGGATCAAATTATTAAAGACTACTGACAACTACAAATTAAAGTCGAGCGTCGTAAGAAAAATACATATAAACACAAATCTTACTACAAAGATATGTAAAAGCTTACTACAAGACAAAAAAAAATATGACATAAAAACTAAAAAAACAAATTATAAAGCCGCCGGCGGTTAGCCAAGAATAAATTACTGGAAAGTCAACTAAGCATAGAGTATAACTGTAAATAACGTTATTTTAATTTTAGTTGACTACCCTTTCTCTTTTTCTTATATATATAATACACTTGTTTATTCGAGGGGAAAAAATAAGAGATTGTGTTATTTTTTAGGGTAAATTACAATAGAAGTCATTTAGTTATAGGTTTAGTGATAAACATGTCATTTTTCTTTTAAAGTAATAATTAGGTCGTTCAATTATAGGTTTAGAAACAAACATGTTACTCTTTTTCTAAAAGTAACAATTGAATCACTCAATTATAGGTTTAGAAACAAACATGTCACTCAATTAAAATTTTGTGACAAACAAGTCACTTTGTTATTAAGATTGAAACAATAGTTTGGTATAATAACAATTTAGCCCTCAAGATCATAATTCAATAAACTTAATCATTCATATTTTAAATTTCTATTAGTGAAATGACTGTGTTTACTAGCAAACGACTTTAAGGTCATAATGCATCTATTCCATTATTCTGTCAATTGTCTAGTAGTGGAGTGAATGTCTGTTGAGCTATCACATATGTTGATTATTAGAACAATAGCATGAACTGTGGTAAGTGGTTGAAGGGTGTATCAAGATAGTGCAGTGTCGAAATTTTTAAATATGAAGGGTTAAGTTTATTGAATTAGGACCAAAATAATAAAATACATAAGTTTTGGGACTAAAATTATTATTGTACCATGTCCTTGTTTCAATTTTAATGACAGAGTGATTTGTTTGTCACAAAATTTTAATTGAGGGGCATGTTTGTTTCTAAATCTATAATTAAGTGATTGAATTGCTACTTTTAAAAGAAGAACAATCTATTTGTCCCTTAACCCAAAATTGAGTGACTTAATTATTATTTTTTTAAAAATAATGACATATTTATTACTAAATCTACAACTAAATTACCTCTAATGTATTTTACCCTTTCTTTAATTTGTTGTAGTATTTACATTGAAGAAACAAGGTTGATCATATCATGGATGACCCATTTCAAATTTAAGGTACAGAAATAATTTTCAGATTCCCATCGCGACGCTACAAAATTTATAGATTATTTTATAAAATTTTAACTTAGAGATATAAAGGGAAAAGATTGGTTTTATAGAATGCGACTCAGTTGTGTAATGCTTTCCTGTGGAGAGGAACGGATGGTCTGTTTGAGGAGTTTGAGTTAGCTAGGAATTAATTTGTCATTTTAAATGTGAGGGGGGAGTTGAGGTTAAAGATGTCTTGATATGGAACAAAGTTATGATATGTCCCTTGTGGGAGGGCTGCAAGGAGAATATAAGGCACGCCAGGTTTGGGAGGCTCTTCGGCGTAAACAACTTAGGGTACCTTGGTTTAAAATAGTATGGGGGACTCTCTATCTCTCGTCACTAATTTATCTCCTGGTTTGTAGTGTTGGACAGATTGTCAACTAAAGGAAGAATGTTGAGACGGGACCTTCAAGTTGATCCAGTGTGTAATCTTTGTGAGGCTGGTATGAAGACTAGGGATCGCTTGTTTATAGATTGTGAGATTTCAGGACAGGTTTGGCAGCTCATCTTGCAGGCATGTGGCTTGGATGGGTCTTATGGCTGTTGGTTAGAGTTCATTACTTGGGTGCAGGTACATGGTAAAGGAAAATCTATGCAGCCACCATCACTCGGCTTGCCTGAGATGAGTTCGGTTACTTTATTTGGCAAGAGAGGAATGAGAGACAACATGAGACTCGATCGAGATCAATCTTTAACATTTTTACTCAAATTAAACATGTTGTTAGATTAAGATTGTTGCATTGCAATAGGTTTGTTATTTCTGATTCTAGTTTAGCTGCAGCATGGGGCTTAGCTAATTAGTTGCTTCTTTTAGGGGCTGGTGTTTTTTAGGGGGGGTTGTTGATTCTGTATAGATTATTTGTACAAAATGAAGTTCTTTTGGATGATTAAAAAGTTATTTATCCAAAAGAGGAAAAGATTGATTTTTACTAGTTGGGAGGTGAAAATGATCTATAGAGTAATTTCTTTTGAAATTCTACATAAATCGTATACTTTCGAAATGGTTTTTGTCATTATTCCTCTTAAACTATGATTTTTTTTATAATTTCTAAAACAGTGGTTTAACACAAACTGGTTCAGCACTTGGATCTTAGCCAAGTTCTTATTACACAAAAGGCTTGAAAAACATGGAAATTAGGAAGGGACTTTAAAATCACATTTTCAATCAAAACTGGTGAAATAAATCATGGATATGGTTGGTAATCTCGTATGGTTTTTCCATGTGGATGAAATGCCCAACTCCTTCCAATACCACCACTTCCTGCAAAGAAGGCACATCTTCTTTGAACCCACCACCGTGAATGTAGTCCTTCATCCCAGGCATGTTGTAAGCCAGATCCTTATCACCCACAATGAACTTGGCTGCTGTTTTCACCCCACAACCTACCCATGCTGCCTGTCATTTAAAACAAAATCAATCGACTTATACTCTTATTAGATTAGTTCTGGATCAAGTAAGCTCGGACTGTATTGGTCAATTATCATAGATTCAAATCAAACCCAAAGTTTTTTTTTAATGACAAGCGATGGAGGTATGCATAGCTAGTCCCTGCCATTTTTTTTTTTGGTATAATAACAATTGAAATTTTTTTTTAATTTAAATAATAGTTAATAAGGTTTAGTTCCTCTCAATTTTTAAATTTAAAGGTTTAATACCCTCCAAAGTTCCATCCTAGCGTCCCTAAAGTTGGAATAAGAAACGGATATATAGGTGTATACCTGTTAAGGTTCCGGTAATAGTTGAGGGGACCGGTGAAGCCGCCTTTCTGGAATTTAGTGACATAGTAATTAGCTTCTTCCTCCGACAACCACCGCGGCAGCGTGATCGGTTCATCTAATGAACGTTTGAACAAATTCCCTTTCGGCAACAAAACTGGGAAATCAGTCAGGAATTCCTTCACCACTCTTTCTGCACCGATCTCTGCAAATTCACCTTCGATTTCTCCAACCTCCTGTAGTGCATACATATATCAATCATGCAAAAACCGAGTTGAAACCCGAGATCCAAATGTTTCGTAGCCAAAATCGTAAAAATAAGCTTGATAATTTGACCTGAAATCTGGAGACGTAATGATCGTTGCCGTAAATAGCTCTCAAGGCATCGAGCGGGTTCATTTCCCGACTCAGCCGAATAAACGGCACGCTCAAGTTCACCACAGCTTTCACTTTATCAGGCCTAAACATACACAAATACCAAGCCATGGAAGCTCCCCAGTCATGCCCCACAACAAACACCTTGCGTTCATCCGGAGCCACAACGTTTATAAGCCCCACCAAATCGCCGATTACGTGGAAGCAGGTGTAACTCGCCACTGAGTCAGGGGCATCCGAGTCGCCGAAGCCTCTTAAGTCGGGGGCCACGGCTCGGTAACCCATTGAAGACAAAGCGACGATTTGGTGACGCCATGAATACCAGAGCTCCGGGAAGCCGTGGAGGAGGAGAATCACCGGGCCTTCTCCCTTTTCAGCTAAATGCATGTTTATGCCATTCACTTTAACTACTCTGTGCTCTATCCCTTCCATTTTCTCAACTCTATTAAGCTTAATTTCTGGTCTTCTACTTCATTTACTTCCAAGTACTGCAAACCAATTTAGCCTTTAGAGTAAAAATATGATTACAATACGATATTGAGTATAAACAATTGGATCGCTGTGTTGAACAGGTCCAACTATTGATTTTCTTCAACTTTGAAAAGGAAAAAAATGACATAAATCATGAAAAATTCATTGGACAAACCAAAGAAGTTGTGTCCTCTAAGGTAAGGCATGATGTTGGTAATTAAGCATCAAAATTTAGCTGAGAATATCTATATTTATTGCTTTTTGATAATATTTTAAAATTTTTAAGTATATTTAAGTATTAATACTGTCCTAAAAATTAACTTAAAATATTATAAAAAAATATATAATATTTTTAATTTTGTATTTCGTATTTTATAATATTTTTGATTTGTGCTACACTGTAACTGCATCGCAATTATGCCGCAGCAAAATTAGGGATGGGCAAAACTTGACTAAACATAAAAAAAAAAAATTCAATTTCGTGTTGTTCGAGTTATTCAATTCAACTCAAGTAACTCGAAAATTTTTTGAGTTAGAGTAGAGTTGAAATTTGTCTAACTCGAAAAACCAAATTTTATAATTTTGCGATTTAGTCTCTAGTTTCATTTTTCTTCAATTCCTCCTTCATTTTAAGTCTATTTTTTTAACCAAATTGAAACCATGTATTCCTAAACCAATGTATAAAACTTATTTAGCTTCAATTCATATTTTTGAAAATAAATTTTATATTTTTTTCAATTTAGCCCTTTAACTTTATATAATTTTCTCATTTCTTCAATCCCTCGTTCTTTTAAGTCGATTGTTGACTCAATTTGAACCACGTGCTCCTAAATCACTATAGAATACCTATTTAGCTTCAATTCATAATTTTTAAATTAAATTTCTTACCTTTTCAATTTAGCCCCTTAACTTTGAATGATTTCTCATTTTTTCAATTCATCTTTCGTTTTAAGTCTATTTTTGACCAAAATTAAACTACGTGATTTACTAACACTATATAATATCTATATAACTTCAATTCTTATTTTAACAATTTTTTTTTTTGCAATTTAATTTTTTTAACATTACGTTTTATTCAATATGACCATTCAACTAAACTTTTTTGTAAAAAATTTTCTTCGCATCAATTCATTGACTTATGTATACTCTCATAAATACTTTATCCTTAAAAGATTCTTATTTAAAAAATAATATTATAAATATATTTTAAAATTTTAATTATATTTTTTTATTAATTAACATTACAAATCTTACTTATACATGTAAAAAATAATATGAAGAAATATATATACATATTTTTATGATTAAAGAAAGTCATTTAAATTTAAATCAAATCATGCTATAACATGATAAATAATTATAATTAAATTTGTATAAGAACTCAAAAACTTGACTCACTTCGAATTTTATAAACTCAACTCGAATTAAAAAAATTAAATTTAAATTGTAAAATATAATACATAAATTTAAATAATTTAAATATTTTTAACTCCATGACTTTAGTTAATTAAACGCTCACCCCTCCCCAGCCTACCAAAAGTCAAGGCTAAAAACAAATTGAATTATTATTGTGGCACAAATAGTCAAATCGCAAGATTCGATGATCAGGAGACGAGACCAAACGATACACGCAAGCTTTAATTGATGGAACCTTGAAGCCGACTATGCATGAATGAGGTTGGGAATAAAGGACAAATTGATTAGCCAAATTTCCTAGGTTAAGTCGAAATTATAATTTTTTATTAATGTTGAAGTAAAATGATATTATTATTATTATTATTATTATTATTATTATTTTTTATTGGCCGTTCCTATTTGGAAGGCTGCAACTTCTTAACCGCCGCAGTTTCTACATATGCTAATAGTTTAGCACATTCTTTGTTGTTACTATGGGGTCCTGGAGCACAAGGAGATTTTACTCGTTGGTGTCAATTAGGTGGTATGTGGACATTTATTGCTCTCCACGGCGCTTTCGGGCTAATAGGTTTTATGTTACGTCAATTTGAACTTACGCGATCTACTCAATTGCGACCTTATAATGCAATCGCATTCTCTGGTCCAATTGCTGTTTTTGTTTTTGTATTCCTGATTTATCCACTAGGTCAGTCTGGTTGGTTCTTTGCGCCCAGTTTTGGTGTACCAACTATATTTCGATTCATCCTCTTTTTTCAAGGATTTCATAATTGGACATTGAACCCATCTCATATGATGGGAGTTGACGGTGTATTGGGTGCGGCTCTGCTATGCGCTATTCATGGTGCTACCGTAGAGAATACTTTATTTGAAGATGGTGATGGTGCAAATACATTTCGTGCTTTTAACCCAACTCAAGCCGAAGAAACTTATTCAATGGTCACCGCTAACCGCTTTTGGTCCCAAATCTTTGGGGTTGTTTTTTTCAATAAACGTTGGTTACATTTCTTTATGTTATTTGTACCAGTAACCGGTTTTATGGATGAGTGTTCTTGGAGTAGTCGGTCTGGCTCTGAACCTACGTGCCTATGACTTCGTTTCCCAGGAAATCCGTGCAACGGAAGATCCCGAATTTGAGACTTTCTACACCAAAAATATTCTTTTAAACGAAAGTATTCGTGCTTTGATGGCGGCTCAAGATCAGCCTCATGAAAACCTTATATTCCCTGAGGAGGTTCTACCCCGTGGAAACGCTCTTTAATGGAACTTCTCGCGAAATCTTCCCTCTTTGCCTTCAATTACATCTGAAAAACGACTTGTAAACCTTATTATGACCGTCCCTCATTGGTTGTCCACGGATTCCATTATCAAGAAGTGTATCCACGGCTTTTTGTACCAATTTTTCCTGACACATTACTAATTTCTCTGGCGTAGATCTACTTGTTGTTAATAGATCCGTAAGAGTATTATTTCCATAGATAACTCTTCTATAGAGTTCATTAATATCCGAACTCATTAGTTTACCCCCATCTATCTGAATGATCGGTCTCAACTCGGGAGGAAGAACCGGTAATAGACATAAAACCATCCATTCTGGTTCTATATTTGTTCGAATAAAAAGCTTAGCCAATTCCATGCGTCTAACCAAAAAATCGGATGAGATATTGAACGTGTAAACGATTTTACATCCTTTTGTACATCGGATGAGATATTAACTAAATTAAATTTAATCAGATGCAATAATTATTTAAATATTAATTCGTTGGATATTAGTGGTTGATCTTACAAACATATAAATTAAAAAAAATACAGCGGAAGACAAATACCGTTGAACAATAATAACGCTGAACACTGTTGAATTCTATTAAATTAATTAATAAAATTTAAAAAATTTAAGAACTCAATATAGAATTAATAATTATTTAAAATAAAATTTTAATTAAATTATTTTTATATATATTCTATTTTTTAATATTTCTTTTTCTTCCATGAGAACAACCTTACCATGGTGCTCTGGGTTGGTTCCGACTGAGTTTCTAAAGTCCGAAACAATTCTAACTCAGGTCCTAAATTCAGCTCGCCGCTATTACTTTCACTCGCGGTGGTAGAGTTAAGAGTCATTCCCAGACAAATCATCTGAGTCAAATACCACCGACCCGTTCAAGTCACATGAATTCATCAGTTTATCTTTTTTAGTTTTTTTCCTTCCGAGAACAAAAGAGCGTTTAAAATTCAAAATTTAAGGTTAAGGCTATAAATTAAACTTTTAGTGTTAAAAGCATAAAAAAAACATATGATTTTGTCCATAAAAGGCAACATATTTTTTCTCAAATAATACGTTCTTAAGATTACAGACCATACATAATCTCTTCCACTTTATTGGTACATCACTTGGATCTTAGCCAAGTTTTTATTACACAAGCGGATAAGAAAAAAGCTTTCAATCAAACTGGCGAAAGAAGTTATAAATGTGGTTGGTAATCTCGTCTGGCTTTTCCATGTTGATGAAATGCCCAACTCCTTCCATTACCACCACTTCCTGCAGCAACGGCACGTCTTCTTTGAACCCGCCACCGTGAATGTAGTCCTTCAGCCCCGGCATATGATAAACCAGATCCTTATCACCCACAATGAACTTGGCCGGTGTTTTCACCTCACAACCTGTCCACGGTGCCAACAGTTCCCAGTTTCTGTCATGAAAAACAACATCAACCCGAGCTAAGAAACATGTTCTTGTTACATGCATATTATATAACTGCATCCGACACCCATCTTCGACAACCGTAGACAAACTGTTCGAATTGGGATCAGTTTTGTGAATGTTACAGATATATACCTGTCAAAGTTTCGATAATAGTTGAGTCCACCGGTGTAGCCGGTTTTCTGGAATTTAGTGACATAATAGTTAGCTTCTTCCTCCGACAACCAACCAGGTAATGTTATCGGTTCATCTAAAGGACGTTTGAATAACTTCCCTTTTGGCAACAAAACTGGAAAATCGGTCAGCAATTCCTTCTCAACTCTGTCCGTACCAATCTCTGCAAATTCAGCTTCTATTTCTCCAGGTTTCTGCAATACATACATACACACATTTATGGCAAATCCAGTGCCAGATCTTAGTGAACTGAAACCTGGATTTAAATTATGCTTTAATTAAGATAAACATCGATTCTCAGTTCTAAATAACCTTATCAAATCTAATGGAATTTACCTGAAATCTAGAGATGTAATAATCATTGCCATAATAAGATCTCCAGGCATCAACGGGCTTAATTTCCCGACTGAACCGAATAAACGGTACACTCAAGTTCACCAAAGCTTTCACTTTATCAGGCCTAAACAAGCACAAATACCAAGCCATGAAAGCTCCCCAGTCATGCCCGACAACAAACACCTTGCGTTCATCGGAAGCCACCACGTTTATAAGCTCAACCAAATCGCCGACTATGTGGAAGCAAGTGTAACTGGCGACTGAGTCGGGGGCATCCGAGTCGCCGAAACCCCTCAGGTCGGGGGCCACGGTACGGTAACCCATTGAAGACAAAGCGACGATTTGGTGACGCCATGAATACCAGAGCTCCGGGAAGCCATGGAGGAAAAGAATCACCGGGCCTTCCCCTTTTTCAGCTACATGCATGTTTATGCCATTCACTTTAACTATTCTGTGCTCTATCCCTTCCATTTTCTCCACTCCCGTGATTTCTGGTTTTCCACGCCCATTCTTTTATGGTAATTTTGTTGTCTTTTTTCGTATAGTGTGCCCCTCCACTTAAAAACAGACACGTTCATTGATTTTTTTATTTATTATTAATGATAAATTTATAGTTTATTATTATTAATATTTTTAATGTAAATAATTCTTAGTACAAGTGATTAAAAGTTGTCGGTTAATATTTTTCTTGTACATAAATAATAGGTTCTAGATTTAGGCATGCCGCTGTCTGAATCCTGTTTTGGACTCTGCTTAAAAGAGTTGCGTCAGGCTCCTTCGGATACCTTACTGTTAGGCTACAATAAAAATACTAAAATAGACATACACGTTCTTCACATGAGAAAAAAATGAATTCACACGGATATAGATATGGAAAAAAATTTCTTTTCTCAGATATTTATATATTTTTTTTGGGCGAAGTCTAACATGCACCAGGTTAGAGTACGATTATAATACAATATCAATAAAAAATATTATAAAATATAATTTAAAATATTATATTTTTTGATAATATTTTATGTTGGTATTTAATACGACAATTATCGATACTCGTCGTTAAGTATCAATACTTAACCAATTGAAAATATTATCAAAAAATATAACATTTCAAGTTGGTGAGTACATTTTAAATTTTATTTTATAATATTTTCGATTGGTGCCACACCGTACCATGTCGCACCCCATACTCACCCTATTTCTTGCATTAACATCTATTGTGGATATTCGAAAACACATTAGATTTGTATTTACAAATGGCTTATGATTGAAGCCATTGGTTCTTACTGCTATAAGTTTTTTTTATATATAATTATTTAGATAGGTGTAGACGTTGATTATAAATTTTAAAATTATTTTATATTTGAAAGAATATCGAATTTCTCAAACATTGATTGAAGTAATAGAGACTCTTGCCATCTTACTTAATTCATGTGGTTTAGAATTTACTTTATTTTTAATATAATATCTAGACTATTTAGATTTATTTTTGATAAAGAAAGAGGCTGTTTAGATTCTTTCTCAACCTTAAATCATATGTAATATTAAACATTTAATATGTTCGATCCCACCTAGTTTACATCGAGGACCCACGCTAACTAAATTGAACATATAGATAAAAAGGCTAAGACCAGTTTGACATTGTTTTTGAAAAATGCGTTGGAAAAGTGATTTTAAAAAGTATTTTTAAATTGTTTGGTTTAAAATAAGAGTGTTTAATATTGCTGTCAAAAAGTACTTTTAAGTAGATAAAATGTCTATTTTAGACATTTTTTTAAAAAAATATAAAAGGATTTGTGATATAAACGAGAATATATGAACAATTTTACTTAAAAATGCTTTTGGAAAAGCCAAGGGCCAGTTTGACATTATTTTTGAAAAATACGGTGGGAAAATGATTTTGAAAAGTGATTTTAAAAAATATTTTTGCATTGTTTGGTTTAAAATAAGAGTGTTTGATATTGTTGTCAAAAAGTAACTTTAAATAGATAAAATATCTATTTTAGACATTATTTTTGAAAATATAAAAAGATTGGTGATATAAACGATGATATATAAGTAATTTTGCTTAAAAGTGCTTTTGAAAAAGCTAAAAACTAAAAGTTTTAGCTTTTTGAAAAGTAGTTTTGGCTTGAAAAACTGCATGTTCTTTATTGCTTTTGGTCTCAAACCAATTTTTTATAGCCAAAAGCTTATTTAAAAAACAATAAAAAACAAGGCCTAAAAATTAAAAATTTCAGATTTTGATAAGCACTTTTCGAACTAAAATGAAAACAGTTTTAACCTGAAAAAAGTGCCTATTTTTTATTATTTTTTTGTCTCAAACCAATTTTTAAAGTTAAAAGCCGATTCAAAAGCAACAAAAAAAAAAAAAACAAGGCTTAAGTGTTGTCTTTCGCATCATAATTGTTTCTCTAAAGTGTTTTTCTCCACTCATCGCTTCTCATTTTTCTTTTTAGTTCCAAGTTAGAGACTTGAAGAGAAAATTAAAACAATATTTAAAGAGGGATTGTCAACTTAAATTTCATAAAAATCAAGGATTCAAAATCGATTTCCTCAAAATGAAAACCTGAGTTTTATATGTTGCAGGCTGATAATAAATGAAATATTGATTGTGTTTGTAAGGTGGACAAGAAACACCCCTTGAAGGATTTGAATCCAAAGAAACTGAATTTTATTTAAACATAAATCAATACACATGTCAATGATCTTTAGAGCATGTAATTAGAGTTTTTAGTTGACACCCTCTCATTCTTTTAGGTTATAGGTTCAAGACTCATAAAGAGCAAATTTTATATTCCCTTTTTACTAAGTCGAAATTGTTTAATAAAAAATCAACACACCTATACATGTCATCAATCGAGCAAAAATGCAAAATCTATAGTCTCAATATTGAGAGAATGTTAACCGCTTGTTAATATCAGTCACATATACACGGATAGACGTATGATTTTTATATTAGAGGATGCAACTATTAGGAAATTATAATAGAAATGTAAAGAGTACGAATTACAAAATTTTAGAAGTACAAAATTAAATTGTCAATAAAAAATACAATTGAAGTATTTAAAATATAAGAAAATTTAAAATTTTAAAGAGTTATGACTGTCCCTCTAGCACTAGTCAAACCATCCCTAATTCCAAATTACATGTTACAACTCTGTCTACATTTTTAACTTCTCTGGTAACACTTGAGCTAATGTAAAAAAACAATGGCTCGTCCATCTGCAAATCGACTAATTAAAGGTTCATGAAAAACAAATGAATTCTAATTTATTTTAGACGGCGGAAGTATTACAATAAATTGTAACGTTAGATACCATTTTATTAAATAATTAATTGGATGACAAAAAAAAAACACCAAATAGATAGTTTACCCTATATATGATTTTTCACTTTTGTTATCAAATGTAGTATACAGGAATGGTTGACATAACCCTTTGTGCAAAAGGGGAAATTCGTTACTCGAAAGAGATATATATATATATATATATATATATATAAGATTCATTTCGTGAATAAATGAGAAATCCTTGCATCGACATAGTTCACGTCTGTGGTGCATAGGATCAGAAAACAAAGGGAAAGCTTGTAAACTTTTTAAGCATAATTTGAATATTTAATGGAACTTGGAGAAGAAATCAAGCATGAGTTGGTTGATTTGATCAGGAATTTCCAGGTGGATCCAATGAGAAACTCCTTTCCTCACAACTGCTTCTTCAAGCATCGGCACATCTCTTTTGAACTCTCCATTGTGAATGTAGTCCTTCATTCCCGGCATCGTGTACACAAGATCAAGGTCGCCCATTACAAACTTCACCGGCACCTTTATTTCACTCTTCCACCACGCCGCCGTAAGTTCCCAGTTTCTAATCTCAAAGAAATCCAGAACAAAAATCAGTTAGTTATCAATCAGTATAATTTAGGGTGGGGGGCGATAGGAATGAAAAAGATACCTGTCAAAGTTGCGGTAATAGTTGAGAGCGCCGGTGAAGCCGGTTTTCTCGAACTGGGCGGTATAGTAGTCGCCGTCTTGCTGTGACATCCATGGCGGCAAGTCAACCGGAGCATCCGGTGGATGTCCGAACAGATTTCCTTTTGGTAAAAGAAGTGGATCGGGTACCCGGTACGATAGCAGCTCCAGCACCGCTCTTCCTACACCGATCTCTGCAAACTCCGCTTCCATTACTCCAGGTTCCTGCATCAATCTTACTCTTCACTCAGAGTTTGAATATTTGCTAGAATTTTTTTATACAGATAGATAGAAAAAGGAATTGAACCTGAAACCGGACGATGTAATGGTCATTCCCGAAGAAAGCTTTCCAAGTCTCGACCGGTTTAAACCGGGGATTGTAAGGAATAAACGGCACACTCAAATTGAACAACGCTTTCACCCGATCAGGTCTGAACAAGCACAGGTACCAAGCAATGATGGCGCCCCAATCATGACCCACGACGAACACCTTGTCCTTCTCCGGCGGGGAAACCGCATCCAGCAGCGCGATGAGATCCCCCACCACGTGGAAGCAAGTGTAGTCGGAGATGGAATCCGGAGCATCGGTCCCACCGTAGCCGCGGAGGTCCGGGGCCAAAGCACGGTAGCCGAGGGCGGCTAAAGCGGTGATTTGGTGACGCCATGAGTACCAGAGATCGGGGAAGCCATGGAGGAAGAGAATGAGTGGTCCTTGTTCCCCTTTCTCTGCAACGTGCATGTTTATGCCATTGACGCTCAGTGTTCTATGCTGAATCCCCTCCATCTTATTCTCTTCTTCAATGTCTACCACTTGCTCAAGCTTAAAGCTTTCATATATTGAAGTATTATATGATATAATTAAACCATAACAGATATGAAATCTAAACCCAGGATCTATCATGTCAAATCATCAAGAACAATAAACTGAATGCGGAAGCGTACCTGAATTAATCGATAGATGAAAACCTTGAATTTTTTGATGAAGATCGCCTAAAAGGTGGTTGTGATCTTCCAAGAAGATAGGTTTTCTCTTGATGTAAAACTCTCTGACGGGGAAGGAGAGAAAAACAAGTTGACCTATTTCTTGGGGACCACTACCTCTTTATATAGTTGATTTAATAATCAACTATTAAGTATTTATAACTCTGCCCCTCATCGAATTATAAATACATCTTATGGTATCTACACTTTTATTTCCATGACATTTTAATACCCATGACACGCCTAACATAATTGGTCACTTAATTTTGTGTCATACTTTAAAATAGCAATATACATTATACATATGTGCCCACTATTATGGATTTTAATCCAACAATCTCCCACTTGGGCAACATATGTTTCCTGACAAATGTATAACCTTATGAGTTCAAAAATTTGCTATTATATAATAGGTATTCTGTAACAATCTCGTCCATCAACTATATCCATATAGGATCAAAGCAGTCTTTGTCGTATCAATCATAACAAGACCCATCAATGGTCACGTATACAAATATAGTCAAATGACATATATCAATCATGGATGCGTAGCATGAAAAATTACATGAAATGTGAACCAAACATATCTATTTCCAACTGGTCCTCCTAAACCTTAGCGATATCAAACTTTACTGAACTCAGAGTGTGCATAAACCAAAAGAAATTTATTTCTGTAGAAAATAATCTTAAAATATCCTTAAGTCAAGTAACCAAATTGTGTCTAAAACGAATGAGCATTTTTTCAAAATTACAAACTCCCACATAAAACCAATATCCTTAAATAACATTACACCCACATGAGTAGTGTGCTCATGAAAGACCTAGGTGCCAGTTTCTTAATAAGCGCGCAATTATGGAGTTTGTACCAAAGATGCTCTATAGACATACAACCACTCAATTTTCTTTAACAACTAGGAACTTAATATTTATGTGCTTCAAATTTAAAGTGTTCCTATTGTTTATAGAATAAATGAGTGCATATTTATTGTCACAAAATAACCAAGTGGTCTTTATGTTCATCTATAATTAGCGACCCATGTGACAAAAAATTCTTTTGCATCAATATTCTAATAGAATCAAGTCTGTAAACTGATGATCTCTAACTTACGAACTCCGATATGTGAGCATGTAATTTTTGTTCTCTAAAGATATCCCATAACCCTACTGCTGCTATCCAATAGTTCATACTAAATTTTCTTAATATCTGTCTAACATTCTAACAATGTATGCAATATTCGAACGCATACATACTTGAACATGAATGGATTATCAATAGCTTATGCATATGAAATCTTTTGTATTTTTTTTTAAATTTCAAGGTTACTTTTAGGGCATTGAGTAAAACTAAATTTGTCTTCTTTAGTAATATGAGTATCACTTGGTTTACTCTCACTGAACTGTAGTATATAGAATTGTGAACCAAATTTATCTCAAAACCAAATGAGATAAACAATATGAAATTTATAATTTCGTTAATGAGAGTCCAACTTAAGCTCATAGATGAATTTCTTTAATTTACATATCATTGATTTTGTATCATTATACACAAATCTATGATTGTACCATATAATTTGTTTCTTCAATGTCACCATTGAAAAACACAAGCGTAACATCTATCTTATGTAGCTCAAGATTAAAATAAGCAATAAGCGTCATGATTATCTTAAAAGATTCTTTCAATAAAACTTGAGAGAAAGTCTCCACAAAATCAATGTCTTCTTTTAGAGTATATCTTTTAGATACAAGACATGCCTTATACTTGTCCACATTATCATTTGCATCCCTCTTGGTTTTAAATATCCATTTACAACCAATCGGTTTGCACCTTCACATAATGAGACAAGTTCCGAAACTTTATTGTCTTGCATAAATTTATACTCTTCTTGAATGACATCAATCCACTTTTGAGAGTCGAACTTTTATGATTTGATAAAAATGATTGAATCATTTTTTATCATTCCATTATTATCCTTATTTTCTTGAATAAATACAAAGTAATAATCTAGAATAGTATTTCTCCTTCCTCTCGTGGATATCTTTAATGACACTTATTTTTTTAAGGTTGTTGAGTTTGTTCTTCTGAAACAATTACCTTATCTTGAATGGGAGTTGTTCAACATTGTTTTGCTGAGGTACTTGATTCACTTCTTGATTATGATAGGTGTAAAAACCTAAACATCATTAAAAGTGATAGTATGAATTAAATTATAATTCAACTTACCCTCAATAGCAATGTATCTAACCTTATTTCTCCCTCCAAACTCAACATCCTAAAAATGTTATAAACCTCTCCTTAAAATAATCCTTATTGTGGGATCATAAAATTTACAGCCATGGATCACTCAAAATAACCAAGTAGTTGCTCACTTTTGAAGTTTAATTTCTTCACATGTGTCCTAACTTATACAAAAGAATCAATACTTTGTAACTTATTATTGTTTCTTTTGATTAGGACCTTTAGCAACTTTATTCTAATATTTTTTTTATTGCCCTTATTCTTAGAGACACTAACTAAATGAGCTCTAACCGAATGAGTACTTTTACACTTATAATGCTTCAACTTTTCTTCCTCTTTAACACAATTAGAAATAAGCTCATTTAAAGTCTATTTCTCCTTTTGACAGTTGTAACTAATTTTGAATTGGTTAAACTGTATAGGAAGCGATACCAAAATCATAAGAACAAACAATTGTTAGAAAGTTAGATCTTATGTGCCTTAAATTTTGAAGCAATATTAAACATTTTTCATAATGTACTTCCTCACATTTCCTTAGCCCTTATACTTCATAGACATCAAAGAAGGCATAAGTGATGTCATCTTAACCTTAATGTTTTGGGTAAATCATTTCTTAATTTCGTCAAGGAAACCCTTAATATGAGTAATATATTTAGATTTGTGCTCCTAAAGAATTCTAGAATGTTGTACTTTATGATCATTAAAATCATGCAATTTGAACGAACTCACCTCTCAAAATCCCTTTTATGGGTGCTTACCGCCATGAGAGGTGCGAGTTGTTCTTCCTTAGTGCAAGGTCTATGTTCATACAACCAAATACTTTATGTAAGTGTCTTTTCTATTCCTTGAAACTAGTTTTACTAAACATGAGTGTAGAATGTATTTAATAGATATTGTGACAGCAAAGATAAATTACCTAAATATAGAACAAAAATAAATAAATAAAATAAAAACAAGCTCACATAAATATTCACAAGTAAACAAATAAATTCAAAATAATGGCTAGTTCCCCTCAAGATACCAAGCACAACATTAATATCAAGTCTTTGGACAATAATATTAATCAGTAAATGGTACTCTTTGTTGTAGCAATCAAACATTGACAATAAACTATGTCAAACAATAGATTAATCTTTAGACTAACGTATTGCTTCCATAAAATACCTTATAATTGTCACACATTTATCACCACAGTTGTTGTTGTAATTCTGCCAAATATTAACTTTCCTTTGGGCCAACTAATAAACGCATGACTTACAAAAGCACATAATTATCTTAATATTTTAAATAAACTAATCTATACAAAAGCGGTCACTATGGTGGCATTATGTTTCAATTAATCCATTAAAATATTAGACATCCAAAACCAAAATATGAATTTAATTGTTTCAAAATATTTGTCTTAATTTTATCTTTCAATCAAATTAAAAGATAACCAAAATAATAATAAATTTAAATAAAGGTAAACCTCATATCAAGATACTAGGACACTCCATTAATATTTCATCTTTGGACAAAATATTAACTTGTAAGTGATATCTTGGTACAATAATCAAACATTGATAATAAAAACATGTCAAAATGTAAATCTTCCTTTGGGCGATTTATTGCTCACATATAAAATCAATAATTATCACATGTTTATTACCACAGATTGCACATATAATAATGTTAATTATTAACCTTCCTTTGGGCCGATTAATACTAACATAATCCGACTTACATGCACAAAACCTTCTATATATTAAAATAAAATAATTTCTACAATAGAAGTCACTTTGGTGACTTAATGCTTCAATTAATTTATCTTAAAATATATAACATAAATGTACCGATATCCAAATTTAAAATTATGTAACAATCAAATCAAAATTTACGATAACACTTAAGTTTCGAAATAACCCGAATAAGGTTGTCCAAATGGGGCTATCAAAAATCGAAAAACAAAATCTTTGACTGTTTCTCAAAAAATTCCTTAAACATGCATTTACCAAAATAAAACTTGAATTCAAAACAACCAATCTTTAACTAAAAGCGAAAATTAGAAGTATCATTCAAATGAATAATTCATATAATGATCACATAAAACCTTAAAATATATCCATAATAACCTAACGATCAAAATTGAAATTCTTGATCAAACGAGGAGGATATGAATTTCTTAAAATTAATGACATGCTTTCCAAAATCAACCAATATTAACCTAATAAAATGAACCTTAAATAAAAACGATGTAACATGTAACTTCATTATTCGAAATCATATATAAAAACACAAATTGATTGCTAAACCTGATTAATATTCAGGATAACATAACAATGCACCAAAAGCCCCAACATAAATCAAAACACAATTTTAGAGGAGACTTTAGTTGTAGGACGCAAATCCATATTTAACCAAATTGAATGTAAAAACCTTATACGTATAGTTCTACTGGAAAATCACACTTATATTCTGAACTATTTAATTAAAGATTAGAGAGTGTGGCACAAGGAATTACACGTCTGAACTTGTCTTTAATTTCTAAAGGGATGTTCGATTCAAGTTTTATGCAAATAAATTATCCTAAGTCCAACTCTACGAATGGTGCGCTTGATCGAATCCATGAAAAAGAGTAACATAATAGAACCCCCCCAAAATATATATATATACAACATAATTTATTAGACTAATCCGAATATAAAGCTTCGAGAGCTAACATCATTATAAAGTTTTCAAGTTACCGTAAATTTACCACAACAAAGCTCGAGTCAAACTTTATTTTGTTCTTCCTTAATTACTAGCGATCAAAACTAAAATTTTGATCCAACCGAATTGAATATATATCTTAAATCAAATATATATTTCATATTTGAGTTTACTATTTGCGATTACTAAAGTAAAAACAATACAAAAAATAAGGACAAATTCATACTTAAAAAAAAAGTTTACTGTAATTAATGAATACATGATATAACACGAATATTCATTACTTAAAAAAAACTGAATTCAATATAGACAAAAAAAATCAGCTCCAAATTGAAAAACACAATTCAAAACGCAATTCACAGTTGCCTATTACTGAGAAACATAGGGTTATCGCATATGATAAACCAAAATCCATATTATTGCGCAACAAATGTAAGTTGTAAAAAGCAAAATTCAAATCGCATAGAATTTTTGCTAAAAACTGGAAAAAATAATCGCACAAATATAATATAGTAAAACTATTGGATGCGATTATAAATAAAACAGAACCCCTAACAATGGAACTTTAATACATTATCACACCATAAAAAAAACTTGCGATAAATTCTAAATAATTAGATCTCAATGATTCGACACAATCAGTCTCTGATGCCACTTGATAGAATTAAACCATAACAGATATGAAATCTAAACCCAGGATCTATCATGTCAAATCATCAAGAACAATAAACTGAATGCGGAAGCGTACCTGAATTAATCGATAGATGAAAACCTTGAATCTTTTGATGAAGATCGCCTAAAAGGTGGTTGTGATCTTCCGAGAAGATAGATTTTCTCTTGATGTAAAACTCTCTGACGGGGAAGGAGAGAAAAACAAGTTGACCTATTTCTTGGGGACCACTACCTCTTTATATAGTTGATTTAATAATCAACTATTAAGTATTTATAACTCTGCCACTCATCGAATTATAAATACATCTTATGGTATCTACACTTTTATTTCCATGACATTTTAATACTCATGACACGCCTAACATAATTGGTCACTTAATTTTGTGTCATACTTTAAAATAACAATATACATTATACATATGTGCCCACTATTATGAATTTTAATCCAACATTATAATGAGCTTAGATAGGGATGAATATGAGCACTGGGCAGCCGATCCTTTTCCCTTTTCACAATTAATATTGAGAACCAATGTCAAAATTGGATTCAAATCTATGCATTTATTATTTTTGAGTACGCGTAGGGTGGGCAGAATTCACGGGAACCTTTAAGACAAGAGAAGGCAAGACCGAAAAGAAACAGTCTGAAACAATTTCAGACACATAAGTACAAAAAGTAAGACAAAGAGGCTGACACAACAATAATACACTTGGACAAAGCACTGACAGCAATTAAACAAGGCTAGGTAAACGATAAAAAAGTAAAAGTTGCTGGGAAACTGCTGTCCTCCACTTCTTAGACACTTTTTTTTAATCAATCTCCACTCCGTAGACATCGCTAATACAATTTAAAATAGGCTTTATTGATTGAATATTTTTTTTTTAGAATATTAATTAGAAATTTATTCCCTTTAAATAACATTTGTAAAATATCCTCATTTAGTTCATATAATTTAAGCTCACGTTTGATCAAACGAAAATTTTAAATTTGCATTTAATTAAACGCAAATTTTATATAATAAAAATTTAGTAAATTATTTTTTTATCTATTTATTTAATACGAAACTCGCGTATAGTCAAACATAAATTTCGAACTCACTTTTGACCAAACACTAGTTTAACTCACGTGGGCAGAATGTGAGTATTTTTCCAAATATTGTTTAAAAGAGAGTAGATTTCTAATTAATATTCCAAAAAAGAATATATAAAGCCTTTAAAATGTATTACATGGTCTGTTAAATTATATTTAGGTAAACCTCACCGAAGGTCCTTCTATTTAGGTTCTATTTTATTTTGGTCATTTATTTTTAAAAAAGTATTCTTATCACTTATATTTTCGGTATATTTTATTTTAGTCATTGTACCGTTAATACTAATTAATTTGATGACATAGTATGTAAGTCAAAAAAATTAATTTTAAATTTGACCCTTAAACTTTAAATAAAATACTAATTTAACCCCTAAACATCATGGATGTCTTTAGGAAGGGAATCTAGCGTCTCTTGGGTATGTTTAGTTAAAGAGAAAATACTGCATTTTGAAAAACTCGATTATATTTGTGATAGTCTATCGCTACTTTTATAACTATTAACGGGCCAGTCTGAGATTAATTTTGTTGATCAATGACCATCTTTCTTATATCAGTACCAAAGTGTTTAGTTAAATAGAAACTTTGAGATTTATTTACTAATTTTCTATTAATGATAAAAAAAACATAATTTTAATGCTTTTTTTTTTTAAATCCCTTCGCATTTTGAGTATGTTTTGATGTACCTTTTTCTTATTTTAATGAAATCTGATTTTTTTAAAAACAAACTCAAACTCAAGTAGATCGCAATCTTATTTATCAATCGGAGAGGGAAAAAGAACTAGCTAGAATTCCAAATCAAGCATATATAATTGAAGTTAAAAAAAAACATTAAAATCAAGTTTGCTATCTAGTAATTTCGAAGTAATTTTCATATCAGACACATTTCCAAACATGTAGCTATTAATCATTAAAGGAATCTCCAAATATATGAAAATATCCGGGGGGGGGGGGGGGAAGGGGGATAAACTTGTCCCTGCCGGACATTAAAACGAGTAACATAGATAACCAGTTCATACATTGCGCCTACCCATACCAGACAACAAAATGAAGAAAATGTTTAGATTCTGGGTGTGTCGACCAACTTGTTGCACAATATTTTGTCAAACACTTGTACATTGATGAACTGTGTAAGAATATGTTCTTGTCATAAGCTTTTTAATGTAGTGTACAGGAATGGTTGACACAATCCTACGTGGAAAACAAGAAATTCGCTACTTGAAAGAGTTAAAGAAGCTGACCGTGTCATTGAGAGATCAGATGAACTCATCGACATCTTCTATGGTATTGTAGAAATGAAGGCTTGCACGTGCGCTCGCGTTCATTCCTAGGTGGCGATGGAGAGGCTGGGCACAATGGTGACCTGATCTGATAGCCACCCCATGCTGAGACTAAACAAAACAAGTTGTGCCATTCAATATAAAAGCATCCTTTTGAAATCTATTCTATATCAACTGCAACCGGTTATCGAATTTGCATCCCAAAGGTTGGTTTGTGCCATCAATTCTAACCTTACAAGTTGTTTAATCACTTTGCAATCAGAATTTCACAACTCATAATGTTTCAACTGCAGCTTTCGAAACTAACCGCAATGCCAAACCAAGCTTTAACAAAACCGATAAGATGAAAAAGAACCAGACAGTATTATACTGCTATTCTTTATTTATTACATTACCTGTTGGTCTAGAAAAGTTGCAAGATCTGTAGGATGAATATTCTCGACATTGAAAGAACAGAGAGCAGCTCGTTGAATGTTATCAGAAGGCTTTGGACCATAGATCCGAATGTTTGGAACAGAGCAAAGCTTTTCGTATAAATAACCATCTACAAAATCAAAATTACATCATAAAAACAGGAAAAAGATGTTACAGCTCATCAGAAAGTGGCTTTATCTAGATAGACCTTGTATATTTATTACACTCGGATAAGGCCTTCAAATTACGCCCAAATAAACTCTCACTTTTGGATTTCTATCCAAATAAGCTCACATAGATTAAGTATTATTTGGGTATAAATAAAACAATAAGGACTAGTATTCGTACGATAAAAGTATAAAAGCTCATTTAAGAAAATGTATTCAGAGATTTCATAGTATTTTAGCCTTTTTAAATTGCCTTGGAATCAATGTGAAGCACGAAGGAAGATTATAAAGGAAAGAATGGTTCCTGACCATAGAAGTAGTCAACAAAAATCCTAGGATGGATCAACAACCATAGCATAACCTAATAAATGCTTCCTTAAGTATTTTGTACCAAGTTTCTTATTTTTAATTTATAAAGCCAAGAAATATGGTTGGCATTTTATCTGTCCATGGTGGATTAATCAGGAATCAAATACTTTAAGTGTAAAAGATTGTTTTTTCCTTTATGATGAAGGAACAAAATGTGCAAACAGAAAAATTTGCAACTCACCTCATAGTCATGAATCTTCTGCATGCCAACCCCAGACAAGTAATCGATTGCAGCCCCTAATCCAATTGCCTCACCAATTGCAGGTGTTCCGGCCTCAAATCTAATCGGGTTGAAGAGAAAGAACAGAATAAGCCATTATATGAAATAAAATAATTAGGACGACAACCTTGTATAGTTATTTTCCCTTTGCTGTATTTCTTTTTTTTTCTTTTTCTGTTGAGTGTCTTGTCTGGACTTTTAAAAATTTGTTCACACTTCACAGGTGAAGATACATTGGCAATAATTTCCAAAAGTTAGAACACTCCATATTTTAGTTCTCTCACCATAAGTAGAGAGGGTTTATTACAATGTGGAAAGCAGAGAGAGAATCAGGCAGTTAAAAGTTAGATTAACTCAGACCTTGCAATAATAATAATAAAAGTCGAGGTATATCCATGACATTGATCTTAACGTATTTTTTGTCCATGTCCAGTGACTTTAAAGATGTAGCAGTTTAATGGGAAGGGGGGAGGGGGTATGGGACTCATTCAACTATTAAAAAAGCCAACTTAATTACACACACACAACTCAAACAAATTTAAAACTGCTAAGGTTCCTCTCACCCTTGAACTCGTTATAAAAGCATTCTTTTAAGATGAGGATAAGATTGCTAACCTGGACGGGGGTTCTGCATATGTTGAATGATCCAAAAATACATCAGAGATCATTTCTCCACCACCTAAAAGGAGAAAAATCATTCAGGATCAGCTTTACACTACTTCCACAACTCTATTCCCATAGATTTGGATACACAGAAATGTTACAGATAAGAACTTACCTAAGAATGGAGGCATGCCTGACAAGAGATTGCTCTTGCCAAATAGGAATCCAATGCCTGTAGGCCCACACATCTGAAGCATGTTTATTCCTTAACTATGTATACTTGTCCATATATGGCTTATATCATACATAAGTCAACGGACAAACCTTGTGAGAAGAAGCAACGAGAAAGTCAGCATCAAGACCTTGGACATCAACCACCATGTGGGGAACACTTTGACAAGCATCTACAAGCACTTTTTCTCCAACCGCATGAGCCCATATCACAATGTCTTCAATAGGAAGAACTGAGCCTGCAAGAAAATCAAATTTTTGTCCAATAAATATAATCATGCTAATTATAATCCATGTTTAGAAAACTGTCAGATAATGATGAAAAGGAGATCATCCATCAATAACTTTAGAAGAACCGAGTATGATCGGATGATTTATTCTACAATAACCTGCTTTTTTCTGTTAATTCCAATCTTATTTTTTTTCAGCGTAACGGGTGGCCATATGGCATCATGTGGGTTATTTGGGGCATTGGCCAATAAAAACAGATTACATGGAAACTATAAGCACCTCTATTTTAGGGCAAAAAAGCACCTCTAATTAGTTAGCATTGCCATAAAATTGTATTCCAATTCTCAACTAAAAATACATATTGACTTGATCCGATTGAGTGTTCTCAAACAGAAAGGGGAAATGGGGAAACTTCATGTGCATATCCAATATGGCTATACTCAAAAAGAAAACTGAGCAAAGAAAATATAAATTAATGTCATTGACTAAAAAAACACGAGGAAAAAGAAGATTATTTGTCTTTAAAAGTATTCACATGCAAAACAGGAACAGCAGATGTAACCAGAAACCTACCAAGCACATTAGACACATGATGAACAACTACAAGTTTTGTTCTTTCAGAAATCGTCTCTCTCAGCTCCTCTACATCTGGAACCTCGTTCTCATCTAAACTTACAATTTTCAAAATAGCACCGGTTTTTTGTGCTACAATTTGCCAAGGAACAATAGCACTATGATGTTCAGCAATAGAAAGTACAATCTGCAAACATAAATTACCAAACATCATGATTCAATGAACAATAACAGCTACCCTACATGAAATAAAAAGGAGCAACTATATGTTTTAAAAGCTCAAGAATAAGACACTAAATTAATAGCCTCGGTAGCATTTCTTGTGAATACAATCTCAGTAGAATCTGATGCATTAATAAAAGCTGCCACTTTCTTCCGTGACAACTCGTACTCATCAGTTGCCTTGGCACTGTATTTATAATCAATGTAAAGTCAAATGAAAAAGATACATATGTTTAGCTATTTGCTTCCTATAAAGTTGCTAAAGGGCAATCAACTAGTCTTACAATAGGCCATATAACTAAGATGCAGAAAGGTTCTAACCAAACCATTTTATTTGAAGTAAGACGTTAGCAGATGCTACCTAGCACCCTTATATCACTTTTATGGCTAATCAATATGCTAACAAATATTAATTTTGTATTAAATAAAATAATTAGCGACTTCATTGACAATTTGAACATCGAGTAACCTCAAAAGTGCCATGTGGCCTCCCCTATATTCACTTGTGCCCTGGATTAGCTTCTGAAAAGAATTCACAATAGAAGAAAGGAAAATGGAGTACCTCAAATAATGGATTCCTCTGTGAACATTTGAATTGTAAGTTTCATAATAATTCTGCAGAGCTTTTAACACTGCCGTCGGTTTCTGAGAGGTTGCCGCATTATCTAAGTAAACAAGTTTCGACCCATTTACTTCCTGCAAAATTTAAGAAAAAATTAATTAGCTGAAACTAACCAAACAAAGAAAAAAGAAGGGAAACTGAAGGACCTGGTGGAGTATGGGGAAGTCAGGTCGGGTTGAGTGGCCTAATGAGACGGAGCCTTCTTTAACGGTGGCGGAAAGCGAAGCGGAGAAACGGCGGAAACCTAGACGACAATTGGAGGAAGAAGGTGAAACAGTAGTGTTTAGAAATGGGAAAGAAGGGAGCTTCACAACTACGCCTTCCATCATTGTTTTACCCGTCAAAGAAATTCAAGAGAGCTGCAATTTTTTATTAATGGCTGCCATTGCTTATCTGTGTGTATAATTTATATATTCCAAATTTCCAATCTTTTGCCCGGTGAAAGAATTGGCGGCTTTAAATTGTTGGCCTTATTTAACTTTAGCCATTGGGACTGCTTTTGTATTTCTTCTTTCTCTTTTATTGCTCAATGGACAGAATAAAGGATTTTTTTTATAGGTCTAAGTAGAAACTAGTCTGATATCTTTTAAGTAGATCTTAAATTTAAGATATCGTATATGTAAAAGATCACCATGAAAAACTCACACAACAAAGTCAAGTATGTGATACGAATCGTTCCGGATTAGTCAAGGCAAAGTTCTGGAGAACTGAGAGGGCAACCATAAAATATAAGTTATTAGAAAAATATATTATTTTTCCTATTAATTGTAAAAGGCTTATAGGTTTAAAACAAGAGTTTAAATTTGATACACAGGCTGTGTAAAATTTTACACAGACCTGCCTATTTCTACAATAATCAAAATTAAACCTAAACCCTAAAAACTAAACTCCAAACCCCAAATTCTAAACACTAATCTTAAATTCTAAACCCTACAACCCAAACCCCTAAACTCTAACCCCTAAAACTAAAAGGTCTGTATAAACTAAAATTTACACAGACTGTGTATTGAAGTTTTTCTCTTAAAACAACCTCCGATTATTTCAAAAAAATTCAATTAAGCTCCTACCTTGGTTTAAACATTTAAGACCTTAACTAGAACTGGCTAAATTGGTTTTTATTTTTTATATGTTACCTTTTATTTTGATATATAGAGATTGCAGTACACAAATAAATATAACACCCACATTTCAATTTAGCAGAAAAATTGAATCGATAATGTCATATTGATTTATCGGAGTTGAATTGAAATTGAAATCAGACTTAATCGGATAGCTAAAAAATAATTAATCAATATATTAGGTCTAGTGACCATTCTGCAAAGCATTCATGCTTAATGGACCAAACATAAATCTTACACAACACGAAAGCATGAGTGAAATAAGAGATCACCGAGTAAAGTAAATTGTTCTATATTTAAAATTTCATTTTAATTGTGACTGAATTTAACTTGATTAGCATATCGTTGGTATTATATTTACAATTTTTGTTCAACTTAAAATGTTTCTAAATCTATTATCTCTATTTGTACCGACCTATTTTATCATTTAAAACTGTAAAATAAACTTATTAAATCGTATTTTTGTTAAATTTTATATGTTTTATAATTGAAATAAAAAAAATTATAAATTATATTTAGTCAAACAAATAATTATATAATTGAAAAAAAACTTTGCCTTTTACAAATAATTATATTGTTGAACCCAAAAGGGTTAATAATATGTATGAACAGATATTAGCTTGTAATCATCTTTAGACTATTAAAAAAATAATTAGACTTTCTTGGGAAGCTTGAACTCGCATGTCATTGTAGGGCTGTAAATGAATTGAGCGTGAATGAACAAAACTCTTTCATGTTCGTTTGTTTATTTTTAACGTTATTTGTATTTGGATCGTGTTCATTAAGAATTTCAGAATTACGTTCATGTTCTAGTTACATTCCAGGAAAAAAAGAAGATAAATGTCCACTGCTTATACCATTGTTGCTTTTTTATTGCTGGAGTCTTTTGTATGCGCCATCGATTTTGTAAACTACTCTTTTTTTATGTTACATTGATTTATTAAATTATTGTCCTAACCACTTCAGGACTATATTTGGCCTCAGCAATGTCTCCTGCATCCAAGTCTAAGTCTAAGGATAAGAAAACTAGCAAATGAAGCTCAGAAGGCTTCTTCAAAGCCTTCAGGTTCTGCCAATGCATGTAGTATTGTGCCAGCTAGTGCATATAATCCACTTTTGGGAACATTCCATGCTGCTGAACCAGTGTCATCGTCCTTGGCTTCAGCTCTTCAAAACAATGGTCATTTCGGAAATGAGTCAGATGAACATTTGGGGGGATCACTTGGCGCAGGTATTGAATATGACTCTATGTCTAATAATGGTAGGGGGTCTGGTGAGTCTGAAGATCACAAAGACAAAACATCTATTCCTCCAGTACAGCAGGAAATAACACCTGGAGCTGACAATGATAAGCGAGAAAAAATTCGTCAAAAGAATGAGAGGAACCATCAGCGACAAAAGGAGAGGCGAGCTCAGGAGTTGCATGAGCGGTGCAATGGCTATCTCATGTCAAGAAAGCTTGAAGCACTTGCTCAGCAGCTTGTAGCAATGGGATTTTCTCATGATCGAGCAACAATGGCCTTATATTGAATGATGGCAAACTTGAGGAATCTGTGGCATGGCTTTTTGAAGGAAGTGAAGAAGCAGTTAAGCATAAGTAATCAACTGATGGGATTCTGAAAATTGACGTATCAGAAGAGTTTGCAGAAATTGCAGATATGGAAATCAGATACAAGTGTACAAGGCAAGAGGTTGAAAGAGCAGTTGTTACTGCGAATGGTGATCTTGAGAAAGCAGCTGAATCCTTGAGAACTTTAAAGCAGGACCCACCTGCTCCATCAAAGCCTGAAGAAACTTGTGATCCTTCAACTTCTAGTACCGATATGGTGGAGGTGTCTGACAGGTAGCCGAAACTTATATGCAAGGCCGCATCCAAAACAAAATCTATCTACTGCAACTCTGCAAAGAAGGGATGAGAAGGATTCAAACTATTCAAAATCAGCAGTTACAACGGGAGGTTCTTTGGAATCTGTAACTAAAAGTTTCCAGCCTTTGAAGAGAATACAACCGAAGTTGGAATGGGAAACCCCCAACAAAGTGATGTACCGGTTGAGAAAAGGTGGCCAAGTACCGGATTAAATCCTTCTGTCTCTTATTCCTTGGCATCACCTTTTCAGGCCAAAGCCGTCATGTGGCTGTTGTGAGTGATTTTAAGAACATTTTGCCATCAATTAGGGAACCGGTTATAATGATGCAGAGATCTCAATCCATAAATAAAAATCCGGTTCCGGCTTCAAGTATCAGCACATCTCCTGGAACCTCCTTTATGTATCTAACCACTCATGTTGAAATTACACAGTCTAATGGTTTCATGCCCCATATCCCGAGTACTAGAAGCCTTAATTCCAATAATTTGAGTTCAAGTCAGATGCTTCACCAGCTTTATCATCAGCAACAGCAGCACCTCACATCCAGCAGTGGTCCAGGAGATTCCCCAGGAACAAGCCGAGGAAATGGTTTATGGGGTAGAACAGCTGCATCTTCGCTTGGACTCTTCACTGGTTTGGGTTCCACCACTTCCTCGGGAGCCACTTCCCCAGTTGACTGGAGCAGTGGTAGCTCAATGGGCCAGTTGGACTATACCAACATTGATTGGAGCTTGGATCTGGGGTTGTCTTCTTCTCCAAGGCCCGGGGAAATCTGGCTGGGACCATCGACATCTCTGACGAAGAGCATTCACATGTATTATCCTAATACAAACGGATTAAGTGCTAAGCCAGCAATGAGATTGTCACCAAATGTGGGATTTCAGGACAGCAGAGTGGCTACGGCCAAAACTTCAACTGCAGTTTCACACGAGTGGACCTCAACGTTTGAAGGGAAAGATCTATTTGCTTACCCAGAAAATTTGTTTCACCTCCATTACTCTAGGGTTGTTGGGCAAAAAGGTTTTGTGAAAAAAAAAGAACAGACTTAACGTTCTTGCGGATTGTGTGTTTGCTTTGGATTTAGTGAAAAGCAAAGCATATGAATACTCTGTTCTTCTATCTCTATCTGCATGGCTTCAACATTTTAACTTAGATCTTCTCTGCTACCGTCTACAAACACCCCAGTTTGATTTATTGTGCATAAAATATTTAAACAGCACAGCAATAATTTGATAAATTTTAATAACCATTTCGTAATTTTATAATAATACATAATAAATAAAAAGTTTAATGTTTATTTTGTAACTTATAAAATTTTAGTAGCAAAAAGATCGCTATTACTTAGTTTAATGATCGTTTCTGTATTTTATTGAACAAAAAACTGCATCCGACCCATCCAGTAACAGCACCAGTAGAATTGACTAGTGGTACTGTAAATTAAATGAGATTCACCCAAAAATAAATAACATAATTTTATTTTACATGCATATTAACAGTGGAACAACACTTTTAACGACAATGTACAATGAACAAAACTGCTCGATGTTCCTACCAGTGTTTTCCGGTTAGTACCATGGAAGGCACTTTTCTCAAGCTGTACAAAAGCAACCTTTAATACGGGTATCTACTCGAGTCAAAAGATAGCCCATTAAGCCTCACTGTACAATCCATCAACCATACGCATCATCTACCATCATCAATCAGCGGACGAATCAGTTTGTGCAGTTTCATCCTCACTGAAGCTAGACGGTACATCCGCAGAAGATCTAGAAGATATAAAACAGTTTGAAGGTTGAGTACTATAAACTGCAATAAAGACGAGACAGGGGAAGAGCTGCAAATGCTTGGATTCGAACCCGCTTGATACCACCTCATGAGGATGGATACATATAAATCAACTAAGCTAAGCTTTTTACTAATAACGAAGATGTTTTAGAAGACAAGTTTTATTGTGGCCGTTCTATTTATGTTAGGTCTCGGCCTATGCATAACTGGTTTTAGGTTGGTAGGATGTCTAACTACGACAATCGGATTAATGTTTTCCTCATCACTTGAAAGGAACACTAACACAAACATCAATGTTGTTCCGGTAGCCACTTATTTTTCTCGAAGATTCCATGTCTAAGACATTTCCAGACATGGGGTATGGGGATATAATTCTCTAAGGACTCTCCAAACACGTGGAAAAAAACAGAGAAAAAATTTAACCCATCAATGTCAGACGCATATCTATGTCCGAGACTCACATCCAAGTCTGAATAACATAGAGCAATAGGAGTGGCTAAAAAGCACATAAATACTAACCCTTTAGTCTGATTTTTCAACAGAGGCAATCTGGCATGTGATGCATTTGCCGCACAATCTTGATGAGGAAAGTGAACATCGACTTGTTTGGAGACCTTAGGATACGAAACAATGTCAAAAGCAAAACATCGGTACATGATATGCTTAGACCAAAAGCCAACTAAAGCGTGAACTTACTCTCAATTCATTTTTCAGATCGGTTTTTACTCTAACAGGACACTCTTTTTTTGTCTTCCACTCTCCGCTAAGTTTCTCAACCTGCACATTATGTGATGGAAATCAATTTCATGACTAAACATTCACCACAGAAACTGCTGAATGATAAAAACAGTGAGCAGAAATAAGCCAAAATATGGAGACCTTTGTAATCCTTGCAGATGATCCTCTCTCAGTACACGGAGACTCACTGTACCCACGTATCGAATTTGACGTTCTAGAAAGATTTTCATTCTTTAGGGCCTTATAGGTATGACTATCATCATCATGCAACCATGGTTTTTCTTGTTCATTGTAAGTTTTCACGCCATAGGGGTCAGGATGGTTAGAAAAAGAATTCAATCCTGTGTTTCCAACAGCAAACTTTGAGCTCGCTGTAGTTCGTTTGCGATCACTGAGAGACGTTTTTTCGGCAGAACAGTTGTAGATATCTAAAGAAGACGTATGTTTTAATTGATGATGAGATTTTCTGTCCTGTCTTTCTGATCCATGTACAGTGTTAGATTTGGCAACCTCAATATGAGAATCTCGAGAACTAATCTTTATATCATGTACATCTACCTACAAGACCATTAAAAAGAAAAGGACTAATGACAAAAAAACTTTGAATAACTTATTCTTGAAAAGAAGATGATATCCAGATGGTTAAATACGAGTTTCTATTATAACTAATATCAATATAGCTTCTAATTGGACGGATTGGATTGACTTTCATGTATCCTTGACCAAGAATAAAGGACACTCGATGCTCGTACAAAGCATTACCGTGAGCCATTCCAAAGCTGCAGTGTCAAAAGCTATAGCTGGAATTGGTTGTATTGCAGTTCAACTAAAAGATCTGATACAAAGGAGAGCCCAAAAGATTTCTCGGCAAGGATAGTGTATAGCTCTACCTTCCAAAGAAGTTTTGGATGACTTCTCCTTTATTTCTAGAATGGATTGTGGGGCTAAACAAAATTGCTCAAAACGAAAACAAGTTTAGCCGTTTTACGTGGCCATAACCCCTGTAAATCAAGCAGTGTCTGACACATCACCAGACACCAATTGTAATATTGTATAATACTCATCCCAAACCTCGGTTTTCAAAATACCTAGAATTCAGTTCTCTCTCAAGAGCACTGCAATATGGCACCTTGAGATAAAAAGCTTAACATTAGTTTATATGCTGATATGAACTCAAACTAATGTTCAACACTGCTCAACAGGATCATAACTACAGAATATAATATAAGTATAGCTTGGGTGTTGATTAGGTATGCTAAAATGGAAAATAAAGCATCAGCGAATCCACTTACAATGTTACGGCTTGGCTGCTTTATAACTCCAGAGATATCAAGAGAATGGGTCTGTCGGTAATCTCCAAAGTATATTGGCTCTACCCAAAGCAACAAATATAAGATCAAAGATTCACGTCAACATTAAGCAAAAAGACCACACTCAAACGCAGAGACAAAAGGAAGGTTGACAGAAGAAAGGAGAAAGAGTACTGCATTGATATGCCTAAGTAGCTATTCTCTCATTAGTGCAGTATGGAAGTCTTTAGACAAGCATGTTTTCATTCACGCGAAACCTCTACTTAAGATTCAAAATTATCTATCCTATTTCATTGTCATTTCCCAGCTGTTAATTTAGAGCCTTTATATATATTGCTCTATCCTATTTCATTGTAATTTCCCAGCTGTTAATTTAGAGCCTTTATATGTATTGCTATCCTATTTCATTGTCATTTCCCAGCTGTTAATTTAGAGCCTTTATCTATATTGCTTGGACTCTTCATTTTGCTTGGAGTACCCATGTCCGGCACATATTCAGACATGAGTACAGGGAAATGATCCTCCAAATATATAGAAAAACTTAGGAAATAATTGAATATACCGGTGTTGGAAACATACCGATATCCAACACTCACACCTGGGTCCCTGTAACGTGGATAAGAATCTTGAAAGCAAGCTAACAATATTTGAATATAATTATAAAACACTTCTATGCAGCTTAGTCTCTAGATTCTAAGCTTAGGACCAAAAAGACTTCCATGAAAATAGTTGGTATAACACAAGTATCTGGGTACTGGACTTACCATTGACTGGATTGCTGCTTGGGAACTCAAATGCACCGGGTGGAAGTGGATCGAATTGAATGCCAAGTAGTGGACCTTCTTCTTTGTAATGCCTCCCTAGCTGTCTCTTCACAGCAGTAATAGCAGGATTTTCAATTTCACCCTTAACCTTCAAATATCCTGATGGCTTATAACCAATGCTTTTAGCACTCCTGGGGTTTAATTTAGCAATTGCTCTATTTTCAGTAACTTTAGAAGAAATTTGCATTTCACAAGGGGCCATACTTTTAGAAGGAGGCTGATCATGTAAAGACAAACTATGTTCCGAAGATGTATCCTCCATATGGTCATCATATAGATTTTGATGACTCTTATGCTCGTATTTGAGGTCAGCGGAAGGAAACTCTTGGCCATAAACCCTCCGACTTTCAACCTCCCTCAGATCAATAGTCCGATAATCACCCTGCTTAATACTGCAACAAGAATCTTGCCTGAGCCCACTACCACGATCCTGAATAACACCACTAGAATGTTCTTGTCGTCCGTTAGGGTAGGATTCAGCTCTCCTTTTGTCTTTTAACCTTCTGTGACAAAACCAACTAGATATCTGCTTTTCTGTCAACCCAATCTGTACTGCCAGCTGTGCTTTCATTTCATCCGAAGGAAATTTTTGCTCTGGAAAAACAACCAAACTGCTTTGAAACCTAAGAAAGGGAACTTTTAAATAACATTCAAAGAGAATAATTAATACCTATGTAGGCATCCTCGAGAGCCGACACTTGGGCTGGTGTTTTGAGTGTTCTTTTCTTGTTCACAACATCTAGAGAAACTTTATTCTCTTCAGTCTGCAGTTCACCCGAATCTAAAATGATTGCACAGAAGTCGTAAAATGTATCAGATATGATAGCATTAAGCATGATAGAGATAAAAATAGTTTAAAAATTCTTATAAGTTTTAAGTCATGTTAAAAATCAGAGCCATGGCGGATGACAGATAAGTATGCTTGATAAATTTCTACCAAGGTGATGAAGTACAACGGGTACAAGCCAACTACATGAAATAGTGTAACACAAGGAAGAGGGAAATCCGATTAACAAAAAGTAAAATAAAAACAAAAACCTCATCTAAATTACTAGGAGTTAGGCAGAAAATATAAGTATATTCCTTCAGCGGTGGCCATTTTATACACCTTCACATTCACAAGTGAATGTTCTTGATATTTCACTTTTGTTTTTACAAGTACCTCTGGTTATGACACTTTACATAACCGGAAATTCCCTTGGTTCGCCCTAAACCAAAACTTAAGCAAACACAGGTTCTAACATCAGGTACCCCGAAAAGTCATGTCTATATATCATTAAATACCACTAAAAATCATTACACAAGAAAAGCAAATGCTTCGAGATTAAATCGTTACACGAAAATTTGTTGTTCCACAACTTACTACAGATGCAAAGCCATTACCAAATTTTTCATAATTCAACAACATTAAACAATCACACATTAGGCTTAACTTAGCGGTTGATAACTTGTTGTAGAGATCAAATGTTAGCCCATTCCCTACCCTAAACAACATTAAATTATTGGAAATAAAATTAAAAAAAAAATTACTCCAAATCAAACAAGACAACAACTCAAGAAGAAAAGCATAACCTTTTTGCTGGAAACAAAAATATGGCTAGATTTTTATATTTCTTCCTCCATTTTCCCAACAACCAAACAACAACCCGGGGGTCAAAAAGCAAATTTACAAATGCTGCTAGGTTTATCGCCAAAAATTCCTCCGTACGCGCAAGTTTATTTACATATTACAGTGAACTCACAATTGAGGAACTTCAAAACCCCAAAACTGAAAAAGTTATTAAATATATATACACATAAAAAAAAAGAATCTCAAAATTTTGATCCGAGATTGAGGAGCTTTACCTTCCATAGCTTTCTGATTTTTTTTCTGGGTACCCTTAGTTTTTCTTCAAAGTTTGGTCCTTCGATTTGAACTCAAAATAGGAACACCAATTTTTGCAAAGCAAAATCTGGGTTTTCCATTGCAAAAGCTTTTACAAGTCATGGGTTTTCCTTTATTCTTTCCAAGTTCTTTCTTATCGTCCACATTACAACACTGTTATAATTAACTTGCTCAAAAAGGGAGAGATGGAGAAAGACAAAAAAGGAAATTAAAGAAAATTTCAGATGAAAGAATGAAAAGACAGGGGAAAGGGAAACTGTTTTTCTTTTCTTTTTCTTTTTCCTTTTTTTTTAATTCTTCCTGTTCTTTTTTATTTTGCTTGTTAGATTCAATTCGTAGAATAGAATTTAAAGTTCGGGGTTTTTGGTTCTCTCTTAATTAAAACCCACTTCTTTTTCCTTTATTTTTCTCTTGTTTTTAAATAGTAAATTACAAGACTAAATTGCTTTATTTTTTAGTGATTCTTTTAATCGTATAATTATAATTTTTTATTTTCGAGAGATAAATTACCAGAAATTTCTTGATTCCTCGTTTAAATTTTGGGTTATCTTAATCCATCTTCTTCGCTACTCCTAAGTTTAAGGCTTCAATCTTAAAAAAAATTCTAATCTAAATGAAAGTTGAAGTAATAAAGACAAACTTTGATTTATTTAAATTAATATAATCGTATAATATTAAATTAATTAAATTGTATATATAAGAATAGGGTAAATTTCACCGAATGTCTCTTTTGTTTAGGCATGTTTTATTTTGGTCACCCATTGTAAAAAAATGTTACTCTTGCTACTTATGTTTTCGATCTGTTTTATTTTGGTCATTGTGCCTTTAACACACATGAGTTTGATGACGTAGCACGTTAGCCAAAAGGATTATTTTTTAATTTAATCCCTGAACTTTAAATAAAATATTAATTTGACCTTTAAATTCTTCCAACTTTACTTTTATGCATCGTTATCAAGTCACCGGACGTGATGATTATAACAAGTCCGTACTATTCTTTTTTTATTTGTAATATGTATGTCTATTTTATGGTCCATGTTCGGGATGCGAGATTGCCCCTCCCAACGATATTGTCTTTATTCTTCATCTTGAATATATATTCATAAATGAATATTCTTGTTAACTATGGTGGGTTGGGTTGGAACTGAAAACAGATATTCGAGCTTGTGCCGGATGGTGCAGAAGCTGGTGAATATAATGAAGCAGATGGATCCCGGAGACCCTTTTCGAATCCAGATCACTGATTTGCTGTTAGACAAACTGTGTGTATTTTCTTGATTATGTCCTACTGGTACTGCTTGAAATCTAATCTAATCAAAGTTCTAGTTTTTCATTCGTCAACTTATATTATTAAGTTGCAATTTATATGCTGCTCAGTTTCGTCTTATTAACATGTGCAAATAAATGATACAACATGCAGAGTGGCACAACTCTAGGGTAGTTGTGTTCACTTTGCTGCATGCTTTAGAAAATGAATTTAGTTGGAAGAACTGATGTCGAGAGTGAAAAGGAAGGGAATATAGAGAAAGATTTCAATCTTCAAACATTGCATGGAAATAGAAAATTAGTCATCGACTTACGGCGACGGTGTTATTTTGAGGATTAATCCATTCCTACACGCAAGTGAAGTCCTAAGGATGTTCAGAGGTGGTTTAAAATCCATTATGCCCTGCCTTTCTGACTATGCTTTCTGTATAGAAACCAACTTATATTTATGTTCTGATCACTGTGCTTCACCTTTACCATCGCTTATAAATTTTATTACTTGATTTACGTATACATGCTTGTTATTAGATCAAGATGTGAGATTTCAAAATTGTTGGCTTGAGATTTTGTTTAAATTGCACCAACCATATCTTAAACAAAAGACTTGATTCATATGCCATCTCCCTACCATTGGCAGATACAATATGGGCGTAATACCAACCAGGAAAAACTTGGCTCTGTGTGATCGGTTATCAATATCATCTTTCTGCAGGTAAGAAAATACTTATGCAAATGCATAATCAATTGACATTGAATGCTCATATGAGTACATACAACAATTGGGAAAAAGACTGATAGTATTAGTGGTAATGGTGTTTTGTTTGACCAGTAATTTCTTCCACTGCAAGAATTTTCTTTTGCACATAACTATGGCAATAGATGGAAGTGGTTCATGTGTGTTGCTCTCTGTTATATTCTTTGCTTGCAAGCGTAGGCTCTCAACTATCTTGGTGCACCTAAAGTTTGCAGAGGACTTAAAGGAAGCAGTCACGTATATTGAGCACGGACATATTCGAGTTGGTCCGGACACAGTGACAGACGCGTCATTCCTCGTGACAAGGAACATGGAAGACTTCATTACATGGGTAGACACATCCAACATACGCAGGAAGGTGTTGGAATACAATGAGAAAGTTTAGGGGTCAAATTAATATTTTGTTTAAATTTCAGGGGTCAAATTAGAAATCAGCCCTTTTGACTAACATGTCACGTAATCAAACTAACGGGTGTTAACGGCACAGTGACTAAAATAAAACAAATCGAAAACGTAAGTGGCAAGAATAATTTTTTTTAAAAAATGGGTGACCAAAATAAAACACGGCCCAAACAAAAGGGACATCCGGTAAAGTTTACCTATAAGAATATTATTTGACATTTCATTAGTAGAGTTTTAAAATTTCGTAAATAGTGTTTAATGAAACCTGTCTCAATTAGAGGGAAAATAAAAAATTAAGAATTATGTACGACAATATTTGATGTATTCTCGTGAAATTAAAATATTATATTAATAATATATAAAATATTAATAATTAAAATCAATAAGCACCGAAAGAAATAATCACCAAATTAAAAATATAAACAAAAAAATAAATAAGAACATATAAAAAAACACGCAATTATAATACATATTTATCCGATTTCAATAAGAAAATAAGTAATAACTAATAACGTCTTAAACACAATACAAAACTCGATTAACACAACGTATGGTAAAGGAAGTTTCCAACAAGTGTTTAAGTAAGAATCAAATGTTTTTATAGGCTTAATAGACAAATAGGGGCCCAAATTATGCCCTTTTTTATTTAAGTGCCCAAACTATTTTTTGGCTAAATAGGTACCTAACGTTTCATTCAGTGACCCATTTAAGGTTCTCCATTAATTCTTACCGTTAAATGACACATGTCATCTCTTGAAAATTCTAAAATTATATTAAAAAAATAAAATTAATAAAACAAAATAAAAATATATCCTAAAATTTTCAAATTTCCCAAAATAGTCTCCAAAACCCTAAACCCCAAATCCGACCACTCTTGCCGACGTTGGTCGCGTTGCCGGTGATGGAATGAAGCGCCCTCCTCTCGGCAAACAACCCACACGTCATTCGTCGCGAATCGTTCGAAGGAACCATTTGACAATTTTGACATTTCGCATGCGTCGGTCGATTTTCGACGACGGGGTGGTGAGGGAAATGGTATTGATGGTCCGACGACCGATGTGGTGGGTGACTGTGTGGCAATCGACGGGGGAATCGGCCTAAATCGGGATTTAGGTTTGGGGGAGTTAGGGATTTTGAAATTTGGGGTTGTTTTGTGAAATTTGGAAAACTTATAGATTTTTTGAAAGTTAAGTAGTTTTATTTATTTTTAATATAATTTTGGAATTTTCAGGAGATGACACGTGTCCTTTAACGGTGGGAATTAACGAAGAACCTTAAATGGGTCACGAAATGAAACGTTAGGCACCTATTTGGCCCAAAAAATAGTTTAGGCACCTAAATGGAAAAAAAGGACATAGTTTATACACCTATTTGACGGTTGAGCCATTTTTATATAATCACTCGTATTTGATTTATTGATCGATTAATTCGAAACGAATATTGAAAATATTTATTATATGAACAACCTTTTTAATTTAATTTACTCCATTCATAACGTCAGCATTTGATTAGATTTTTTGTATCGTTGAGCAAAATAAGAATATAGGAGGGGAAAATACATAATTTTCCTAAAAACAAAAATGTTATACCATGTAGACATAAATGGATTTTTGTAAAGTGAAAACAATCATCTGCTTAATTCCAAAATATGGTTTTGCAAGTAACACATTACTTCAGAACAAAATTCGACTTGAATAAAAAAATAATAAAGAGTTTGATATGGCAATAGATAATTGGTGCCAGTTAAAAACAATCAATGAAAAGATCTATACAATTCAAGAATTTAAAGGTTAAATTAATGAAATTTAAAAAAATATTATTAATTTGACTACTAATTACCCTTAACCTTATGATTTAACTACTTATTTTGCAATTAAATGAAATACTATTTTATATTTTTCAAAATACAACTAATTCACCACATTCATAAATCAGAGGGTGATATTTCTAGGTCGAAGTATCTTCGGACTAATCTATCAATTTTATATCTATTTTAAATCTCTCAATTAGGAGTAATTATATCATGGGCCTGATTTACTACATCTGTCATAGTCCATCTAATAAAAACTATCCATTTTAGTATTATTTTTAATGTTATTAATCTAATAATATAATAATTTTTAAAAACTATTTTTTGAATAACATGAAAAAAAATTAGTGAAGATTTATTGGTTGAAAGAAATGATGAGAGAAAATAATAATGAAATAAATGATTTTTATTGGATGAGACCATAGTTTATATGGTAAGTCAGGCTCATAGTATAATTTTTTAACAGTCATATGTTGGAACCAAGTTAAAATATAAAATATATTTTTATAATTAAGTGCAAATAAAAATATTTTTTATTAAAAATATTAATTTAGAAGAACCAAGTCGGTATTATTTAAAAAAAAAATCAAAATATCTCAACCTATATTAACCGGGCCTAGGGGCCGCCGTTTCAAAGCACCAAAAGTTTGATTTTAATTACTTCTTTCATTTATTTATTATTTTTAATAGAAATGAAGAAAAATAAATAAATAGCACGTTTTTTTACATCCGCATTTCGACCCCTCTTTGTTAGGACATAGGCAATAATTTCCCTCAAAGAAGACAAATTATATTATATGTCTAGCTCGTCGCGTTACTTATAGTCTCAATTAATAAAAAATATTTATTTTATTAAATTTTTTTATGTTATTTTTTATCAAGTAAATCTTCACTCAGATTTATTGTAAATTAAATCTTTTTACCAAGTGAATCTTCACTCATATTATCATTAATGTCATCCGTATTCTTCACCTGTAATATATTATAATTCTTTCCCTTATTTTCGATAGTGGTCCGGTATCCTTGGTGACTCGGTAGGAGAGGATTTGGTTGTAACTTTGATAATTCATTTACATTAACTAACAAATTATAATTACAAGTCTTGTATAGCATTTCAGCTTTAAAGTTTACTTGCATACATATATAAATAAACTATTTCAACCATTTATTTTTATTCTTATTTGTTGAATTTGTTTATCTACATTTTGTTGGTAGGGATGATTTCTTAAAGACAAATGTCTAAGTCAACCTGATTAGTTTCCTTGTAAAACTAAACTTTTTTTTAGAGTAAATGTCTTTTATTAGTCAGAGAATTACTCAGAATAGATGGTCTTAAATGAGATGAGAAAGTCTCTATTATAGTTGAGTCCTCTTACATCCGATAGTCCCTAATGATTTACATCGATTCTTAAGATCAAAACTCACCAACCCACAAATGGTATAAATCAACATATTCTCTAGATTTCTATTTCTATCTAAATATCTTCTATGTTCACATGGTGTGTTTCATGGGTGTGGATGAAAAAATATTTTTTTTTAATTTTCCATTGATCGAACTAGTCTAATAGTCTCTTCAAGTTCAAAGTTTTCCGTAAAACTTATTGACAGCTGGCATGTAACTTGAATTTAAACCCCTAGTTTGTGACATTCCCCCACCAAACTTAGCTACACCTAAGTTTAGGTCATATAAGTTTGAAATTTATTCCAGTATGATAGACTACACTTGTTATAAAATATATGTGAATTCTTTTTTGTTTCGATCAAAATTTTAACTTATTTTAGTTTATTTTAATTCGTAATAATCTGAATCACTATAATAAAATACACCAACATCAATATGTATATGTACAAGATAAAAAATAACGGTATGTTCGCCGACATGATAATAATCTTTAATCTAATCCCAACCTTAGTGCCAATATACTTGAAACCTACACTATCAGTTATGAATAAGCCAATAGCTTACATTATATCAATAGCTTGTTGGCGATTCAAATTGTAGTTAATGTCTTAGATTTGATTTAGTTTAGGTGTAGAACAAGTGAGGACTCCAAGGCATGACAAAACCATAAGCAGGCATGAACATGCCACTAAAAGAGCAAGACTCAGTTGTGCCGCCAACAAAACCACCGTCATTGCCATCGATTGAAAGAAGGGTTTACGAAAGTAGCTGCCACCAGGGTCGCCTCCGAAGCCACCATTACTTTCCCTCCTGCTACTCCACGGCAAGTGTTACACGAAAAGAACAAGACAAAGAAGATTGGGGTGTTCCGTTAGAAAATAAAGGAGCCGGACAAAGAGAGTAGCCCAAAGGGTATATGGAGAGATAGCGACGGTTCGTGATGAGCCGGATTCCGGAGCTTGACGTTCGATACTAAGTCGGTGACACTGATTATTGTAACATAAACATGGTTTCTTCGAGCAAAGCTGGTAATAGTATCGATTTTAACATACCGGCGAATACGTAGAATCACTGGCTTCGTAGCTGAGTCAGTGTCTCTGATCACTACAAGAAGTAGGCTAGTTTTTGAACTCGGAGGTCCGCTTGTGGGTTTCCTAACGGTGGTTTCCGATGAAGAAGGGAACTAACTATTAGGGGATGGTGATGATATTGATGACACGTGAGAGTCGTATTCTCAAGAAATTAAAAAGTCCTTTATAATTTTTTTTTATATTTTGTATTCATAACTAAATTAGAGTACGTGAGACCCATCAAAATGGGGGAAACAACATAATATTGTACGGGTGGGTGGATGTTATGCCTTGTTTTGACCGAGTTTGGAATTTTGGATGGTAATTGTCTCTTCAATGTTCTATTTAAAATAATAAAATTTGAACTTTATAAATTAGGTTTTAAAATTTGTAAGGTTTAAATTTCAAAATTAAGACTTGAATTTTGGAGCGTGTAGTTTGAATAATAAGAATCGTGCAAATTTACATAGTTTGTATCAAAATATAAATTTTGACAAAAAAGTAAAAAATGAAAATGAAAATTCCATTTTTGTGCCTCAAGGTTGAATGTCAAATAATAGCATTGCTAAATGAAAACTTTGTTCATGCATTTCTTGGGGAGCGGAAGTTGAAAATATTATGCATAAGAAAACAATAAAAAAAAAAGATCTCTTTCGAATGACTAGATACATAGATTTATTCAGAAAATGAAACTCTAACTTAAAGGGAAAGAAAATAGTGTGTTCCACCATCACTCGTACCAAAAGCCAGAAACAAATTCTTCATAACAGCATTGTGAATATGATGAACCTAAACAAGTCTTGGATCCATAAATGTACGTAAATCACACATTCTGCAACTCAAAAACACCACCAATAATCCCAACCCCAATCCATATCTCCAACGATTGTACGCACAACATACCTGTAGACACCACTCGGCAACACCTCCAAAGCACCTTCAAAGTAACTGGGTCGAGCAAACATCATAAACTTAGTCTCAACTGCCGGCTGCTGACTTTTTAACAACAATATAGGCAGAGAGCATTGGGTAATTAATAGGATAGTAAACCAAGTTTCTTTTTTCCGCCAATTCTGATATTAACACGATTTATCTCCGTCCCAAGTAACTAATTAAGGCATTTTTACTCCTTACAAGTTTCCCGTCTCAGATGGTTTCCTCAATCTTTTCCTCGAAATCTGCAAAATCAATTTTAAGAGCCACTTCTATTGGAGATAAACCGGAAAACATGTATGCATCTCTAAGATACCCCACTATATCCCGTGAGTATCAATGTGTGCACCAATTTAGCCAACAAGGATTCCACAGGCAAATATTTTTCAACACTACAATAGAATGGAGTATATGGTATTATTGTAACCAAGTGGATGAGAACCAATAAATTTCACCGTGCATTATTGTTATGGAGGAGCTTACACAAACAAGAGAGAGATACTATCTTAAAAAAACAAGTCCAGATGAACAAATACAAGGAGAGGAGAGTAGTTGGTAAATGATCAGAGAAATTAACCGAGTGAATACTCACTTGTTTAGCAGCAAGTGCCCACTAGAAGCCAGGGCCAGTCATGCTCCAACAAAAACCCAATACCAACAATGCTTCAAAGATGGAGTTGAATTTGGCAGCAAACATATGCAATATACCGGGAATCATTCTCAACTCAAGAACCTAGCAAACAGATGCAATACAACGAGAATCATTCTCAAGTCAAGAACCTCAAAAACAAAAGCAAGTTTAGATGGAAAATTTTTGAATACATATTTAGCAACAAGTAAAATAAAATTATCAAATCAGGAAGCAGAAAATGAGTAAAATAGTGGAGTTACCAGATTGATCACACAAAATAACGACCTGTCCAGACTGATTGTCCTTGATACTGTTCGGGCTGTGAGGTAAAGTGCTGGTTTCCATTTATGAGTTGTTGCTGCAACTTCGGTTCATGTCGATTTTTCAGATGCTCAAGCATATGGTAGTTCTGCCAGCCTTTCTGCTTTTCCATTTGAAATTGCACTGCTGGACCCTGTTTCCCAGGGAAAGGAAAACTTACTGTTCCATTCATGCCATTGCTGCTGTGGTTGACACACTGGGGTTCGGCATGAGCTGCATGATTGAGGGAATTATCAAGCCCAGGGTTTTTCATTGATGATGATAACTGATATCCATCCAACCAACTATAATCATCCATCAGGGGGTTCTCCAAGTGTAAAGCAGAAACAGACTCACTTGGTGGCTTTGAAGGAACATGGTTAAAACCAGGAGGAGGACCAAGATGCCTAACCGGATTCTTCCGCATTCCAACTTGCAAAGCAGAGGAAGTTTTAGCAGCCAAAGCATCAGCAGTAACTCCAGATGACACAACAGCATCAATTCTGGATGTCAACACAGTATCTGGAACTTTCATTTGACTGTAGTATATACCACCGGCATCGGTACTGATGGGTAGTGTGTGGATACCAACTGAATATGCAGCAGGATGAGAAAGGACTGCATTGTCTCCCATCTCATATTTTGTTAAATGGCCATTCTTCAACATTGTCAAACCTTTCAAGCTATTAACAAGAGAAGTAGCTTCTTCCACTGACCACCTAGATGATTGCATCTGAACAGCCTGTGGAATCTGAGGGGCAATACTACCAACAGATACAGAAAGTGGAGAACTAGCCTCAAATGTATTCTGCTGATAAAGACTAGAAAGAGGAAAAGACATGGCACTGCCATAAAATTTGACATCAGCAGAGCTACTTTGAACAAGCTTCAAAGTGTCAGAGGGCGGCCGGTTTGAACCAATCACTTCGTTTCTCTTCTCGATCACAGCTGGCTGGAAAACAATCACTTCATCATCATCGTCCTCTTCTTCAAGCATTCTAGGTTGTGGGATTGGCTGCATATTTCCAACATTAATTGTCATTTCAGATGGGATTTCATGCCCCACACCATTTGTTGCCAGTGATGTAGAAGAACTGAATGTGACATCATCAGAAATCTCAACACCTATAAGAAATTTCTTGGCTTTTGAATCAAAACAAACATTTTTCTGATCAACTCTAATGACATTAGCTAGAGCCTTCCCAGCTGCTAATACTCTCTTGACACGGACTTTCTTTTCCTTTTCCCCATCACTAATAAATGAACGTTTTCTCGAGAAGTCCAAAATAGTGTGTGCTGGAACAAGTGGCAAGAACCCTCGCAACTCAAAGTCTTCCCACAATGCAAGACGGTTTTCAGTCTCGCCTTCCACATACCTGCTCATATTGGAAAAGCAGGTATCATCTTCACCATCATCAAGGCCCATAGGGGTAATTGACAAGATCTTATTAACAAATGATATGCATTGTTCCCAGAAAAGTGATCTAGTAATCGACTGTTTCTCATCCACATCACTGCCAGCTACTGCAACATCTGGGCAGCAAGCAAGCCATTCTACAAAAACAAGAATGGCAGGTAAGGTGTAGCTTGAAGAAACATCCTGGAGCTGTGAACATCTCTCTACTACAGTTCGCATCAACTCAAAAATGGCAGTGAATGCCTTTTGAAGTAGGGCAGCATGCTGCACAATTTCAGCATATGTTTGACCATCACTCTCCCGTTTCAGACTGTGAACTGTAAATATAAGAATGGCAACAAGCCTAACAAGTAAAAGTGCATTCTGAGCGGCATCTGCGCCAAACTTATATTCCTCTTCTGGCCCAGAAGAGAGAAGTTCACATAAATCCCCACTAACCAGAGAGAGAACATCGGAAAAAGTCTCCAGGCTGCACAAAGGAAACTTCAATAAAAACACAAACGCAGAAAACTTGGTCAACAACAAACGAGAATAAATTTGTGAGAAAGTATACCTTGTGCGTGTAAAAAGAATGCCATTTAGATGGACAAATCGAATGCAGAAGGACTTAAAAGTATCCTGGAGACCAGATACTTTCTCCCTGGCAGGGCTCGTTTCCATTTTGGCATCTTTGGATCGAAGTTTAGCTTCCTCTTTCCCTCTACCTTTTCCTGATAACCGTACAGCAGGCTCCTTGACCAAGGAAGCTTTAACATCACCAGGAAGTTGTGAGTAATTATTACGGTTCTGCATAGAAAATGAACATATTTAACACAATTTCTATAGTTATATACATATCCAAATACTATCATATAAATATAAATCCACTCACAACTCGGTTTTCAAGAAGGTAACATTTAATGCACATTTAGTAATCACACCTTTAACAACAATTGCAGATATCTTATGAGATTAAGAGTAGTAAATTTCCAAGTTGTATTATCATGACAGAAACTGGACATGACAATAGGTGAAGTCTTTTCCATAGTTAAAAACCCTCCCAAAACCCCATAGTTGAAAATACAAGGCAACTGTTTGACATTATTTCACATTGTAGCTTTAGCTAATCTATACAAAGCATGAATGAGCACCTTTGCAGAAAATGATCCGGGACATGATGCGCTTATCTAAAATTTTCAGACCTATAAAATAATGCTTAAGAAGGTAATACACACATCAAAGCGTCAACTAAGCCAGCGACTTAATGTCTTAAGATGCAAAAACATATATGAATCAATCATCCACAATACGGATTCACAAGGCCATAGTAAGGACAATCGCTACCTGAAATAAGTACATAAATAAACACACATTCCAAAATTTGAACTTATACCTTCTCAAAGGCCACAATCAAGTTATCTCTTGCAGTTGAAAAGGGGTTATCCAGTGCCAAACTCCGGAAGTATCGATAAATAGCCACCAGCTCATCTCCAGAATATGAAGCCAGTATAGCTAGCTGAATAAGAAGATCATAGTCCATCTTACAAATCAGAATATAATTGAACAGAAAAAATTTAAGGCAGGAGCCAAAAGATCACTGGAGCAAAAAAGTTAAGGTTAATCTATTAAAAGTGAACAAAAATAAAGAAAAAACCTGATGATGTGGATTCCCGCTTGATGGCCAAATTGATGCAGCTTGCAAGTAGTAACTTGAAGCCGCTGCATACTCTCGTGACTTAGAGTCTCCATCTCCATATAATCCTTTGTACCGTGCTAGGTCTCCCAAGTATATCAAACAACGGTGGCAAGACACCAAGCCTTTTTTTATGTCTGTCAATTTCTTCCCATCTTTGTCCATAACAATTTGGCTTTCTGAATCATCAGAAAAGTAGCCAAATGGAAGACCATATTTTGCTCTGATTTTTAAAATTACATCATGATAAAATCCTGTTGCCTCTGAAAGGAAAGTCTTAAACTGCAGTCTTATCTTTGAAAGACGGTCAGGTCGTGGAGGAACTTTCACACCATGAGATGTGTTTGACCCTGCAGAAGCTAGAGCAGCACTATAATGTGCTCGTAGTTCCTCAATCCTCTTGTAATGTAACTGCCACAAAGCATATTCAATATTGTGCTGCTCAGAAAAAGCATGGTCCTCAAGAATTACAGCCTCATAGTTCTCGCGCATCTGCTGCCATGCATTGGGATCTGAAGGCACTCGCGCCCGAGCAGATCTCCTACGATTGTTTTCCAACTCTATATTCTGCAGAATGTACCCAATAACATCATGACAAGAGTCTAAAATGGAACCTCATTTCTAAAGTATAAAACATATACCTTCTCATAAAGACGCTGTGCGCGCTCCCTGGAAGATGGAGCAGACATTTTATCCATCTCAACTATCATAATCCATCCGAAGTACTTCGTCAAAATGCATCCAATCTGCACAATGCATGCATTATCAGCAATACAAACTAAGCCACATATTATTGGATAAACCAAATTCAATTAATTACAATAAGTTATAATGATAGGTGGCTGGGAAAGAAACTGATCTTCCAAAATTATAAGACATTCATCAAACTGCAACACCAATAAAACAGATGAAAATTAAAGTAGATTATCAGATAAACCATTGGTTAAATTTCGAAGAGTCAAGATATAAATAAAATAATAATAATAGTGCATCGCAAATGAAAAGGCATCTATTAAACCAGTCGGCTTATTGAAAAACAACCAACCAATATTGAAAAAATCATCAAAGAATAAGTGTAAACTCTCACAAAACATAACAAAGCTCTAAAAAGTACAATTAAAATCTCTAAACCATGATGTCTTCCTTGAATAAACCTCAAAATGCTTCAGTCCTCAAATGGAAGCTACACTCAGTCCAAAAAATCCAAAATTTAAAATCCTTCCAAAACCATGCGTTGCTTATGCTTTATCCTCTCGCGATCAGTTAAATATTTTTTTGAAATTTATTGCAAAATCTAAGATAGTGCTGGAGCTTCTTCCAAATGGAAATAAGCTCCTAAAACTAATATTAATCCAAGCCTAATATACTAAAAACACAATAGGGCAAACCTGATGTTGTTTCTGTTCTTCAAAATAACTAGCAAACCCAAACATTTTACAAATCAGTTCTAATAATTAAAAAGCCTCAAAGACATGGTATTTCTATTATTTAAGTTCCCCAGGACTGAGAAAACAAACGAAAATCATGCCCTCTCTCATTATCCCAAATCAATTTTGGAGGTAATTTAGAGAGAAAGCAAAGGATTTAAAAAATTAGTTCCATTCTATCTGAAAAAACACACAAAATTACACTATTTACACATAAAAATTAAATTCCATAACCAAAGGAAGGGAAAAATAAACAGAACCGGTCACAAAACAAGATGATGACAAAAATCTGTTCAATAAATTCCCAAAGTAACGATAAAAATGAAATCGAAAAAGTATAATGTAAAAAACAAAATCAACAAGAAAAGAAAAGAAAAGAAAGAAAAGAGTGCTCACCTGAGGAGGATCGGATCTGAAGAGAAACCCCAAACTAAATCATTGCCAAAAGATTTAAAGAGAAATAAAAGAGGAGTTGATTAGGGTTTGGTCGTTGAAGATAGAGATATATTGTTTTGATTTTGGTCTAAATTGGGACGAGGCTAGAATTCAATATTTATTTTATTTTATTTCTTTATCAGCAGTTGACGGCTCGGAGCGGTGATCTCCAAACGGCACCGTTTTCAGTTACTGCTGTTTTTTTTTTAATTAACCGCTTCGTTTATCATTCTAGAGAGGAGTGGACTTAACGCGCTAGGAAATCGCAGTCTTTAACTAGTGGTGATAATGAGTGCTCGCAAGTTATTTAGACTTGATTTGGTTAAAAGCACAGTTTGAGTACATTTAATTTGAGCTTGTGGTCGGTTTGAAACTTTAATAAGTTGAGTCGAATCGACTTAATTTTAACTTAAAAAATTCGTAAACAGACTCAGAATAATTATATATATATATATGCATATATGTACTATATATATATACTAAAATTAAATTATTTAGCAAAAGAAAAGTAATAAAATAAATTAGAAGAAAATTTACTAAAAGTAAATTAACTAAAATAAATTGAACACTCTTTTTTCTTTTCTCGACATTAAATTTTATTTTAATATTGGTTATGAAAGGTATTTTTAACGAGACCACATCTTTTATAAAAAATTAGGGCAAATTTGTCCATTTTCAAAATATAATATTAAGATACATTTAAAAATTAAGTTTTAATTCAAATTAATTTCGTGTAATAATTTTTTAAAATATAACATCTAATAAATTTTAAATTAAAATCTCAATATTTTCAAAAAAATGTTAAATAAGGAAATATTATATTCATATGTCAGAATTTAAATTTATACTGTAAATATCTTTAGTCACCTAATCAATCTTTAAAAACTTTTTTAAAACTTACATCTGAATGTTTTTTTTCTCACAATTTCGATTAAAAAAACTTACAAAACTTTTGAGTTTTGACATTTTTACTCGATAACTCGGAAGATTGTATTGGTCATCTAGAGCCAAAAAGAAGTTTGATTCACACGCGTTAAAGAAGCGAGTGGAACAATGTGCAAGGAGTCTAACCCACATTATTGAGTATTTGTCACGCGCGTTGGCATTGATTAAGTCATGCATCGGTAATACCGTAATACCCACTCCAATCCTCCAAATAAACCAGTGGGCTCCATTTGTGTTGTGACACGCAAAAGAAATAATCATGGCCGTCGCTTTTATTTCAACGGTCAAGGATTCAACCCCAAATTGGTTTTGTTGATAAATGTCAAATAAGGTTACGACTTACGAGTACTGTATTTAGATCATGTGGGTGTGTGAAATTTGACTCAATTTAAAAAAGTTATTTTTTTTAATTTTGAGTTATTCGAGTCAAATTGAATAATTCAAAAAAATTAATTTTGAGTAGAGTTCAAATTTTTAAGTTTCAAGTTATTCGATTTTTCGAATAACTCAAAAATATCCCCTTTAAATTACAGGGGCTAATTGCACATTTAACTCCTGCAATTTTATTTTCAGTTTTATTTCAGTATTGTCTTCTTTTTTTAATTTTTTATTTTTGCCTTTTAGTTTTCTTTTCTTTACAATCGGGTCACTTTCCAAATTCATTTTTTATTTTATTTAATGCAATTTTTATTTGTATCTTTTATATTATGTTATTTATTTTATGTTTTTAATTTTTGTATTTAATTTATCTTATATCATTTATCGCTTCTAATTTTCCACACTTTTAATTTTCCGTATTTAAATTTTTGCAATTTAATTTACGTATTTTATTTTGTTAGTCCCAATCCGCTTTCGAAATTTTAATTTATGCATTTTATTTTCATTATCCGGTCCTTTCCGGATATTTTAATTTACGCATTTATTTTCCCTAAACATTTTCAAAATATATTTGAAACAAAAAACCCCGCCATAAAAAAAATTATACCTCAAAATTTTAATTATTACAACGGTGCGTTTTAAATTTATCTAATATTTCCCTAAACCCTAAATTAGAAAATACATTTTAGGGTACTCTTTTCCTCCTTCAGTTATCTTTGGTATCGCCTTGGCCTTACCTAGATAAGGAGAAGGTTTTTAACAAAGCCCATAATTTAATGAAATGACTCGGATTTATATGTATGTAGATCTTATATTATTAGAGAAAATCGTTTAAATTTGAACCAAAACATACTATAATATTATAAATATTTACAATTAAGATTTGTACATAAATTCGAAAACTCGACTCGACTCGACTCCAACTCGCTAAACTCAACTCGAATCGAAAAAATTTCAAATTAAGTTCAAGTTGTAAAATTAGACTCGTCAACTCGAATAACTCAAAATTTTTTGAGTCGACTCGCTCGAACACTCACCCCTAGGTGGAGCCACGACCACAATTGGGTGTCGTTTGATATCTCGATTTTTTTAGAAAATTATATTTTTTTTATATAATTATATATTAAAAATTAAAAATATATAAAATTAACACTCTTTTATAAATAAAATGACGCTTTTTATAAATAATTAACTTTTCTTAAATATTGTTCAAAAAATGACATCCCTAAAATAAATTTTTGGCTTGACCCCTAATTTAGATCATTTATTCCCAAAATGTTTAATTATTAGAATAAATTAAAACTTAAGAATATCTTTCAGTGCAATAAGCAATAGGGGTGTGCAAAATAAACCGTAACCGTTAATCATAATTGTTAATCGGTATAACTGTTCATTTTATAGGTTAATTATCTTAAGTGTTAAGGCTAAACGGTTTCGGTTAACCGAACCGCTAAAAAAGATGGTTAATGGTTAATCTATAGTTTAACCTATATGTTTTTTTAACTAAGTATGAAGTTTATGTTTAAATCTCTCTACTTTAGAGTTTTTTTTTTGTTGAAAATTTTAATACAATACCTATCGGAGAGATATATTTATTATTCTAAAAAAAAATGAACATTTGAAAAGAAAATTGTAATGGTTACAGGTTAACCTATAACCGAACCGTTTTTTAACGGTTAACCACTATAATGGTTAACCTTTTAAAAAATTAACGGTTAACTATTTCTTAACGGTTTTTAATGGTTAGATTATGGTTAATAACTGCTATAACGGTTAACTTACCGTTTAAGCTAAACAATACGATTAACCTATCATGAACACCCTTACTAATTAAGACAATCCAAACATCACCTATGTGTTCGATAAAATTCCAACATCAACTGACAAAGAAAATGGTAATCAATCGGTTCAGGGTAGTAAGGGACGGGATTTTCAAAATGAAGAAGCAACAATGCAGGGTCGATTTGAGGAGACTGCTCCATTGTTACCCATGACTAATAAACCGATGTTAAATTACGCCAAACATGAGGTACAAAGTTCTGCAAAATTGTTGTACCTTTCACACATTTCAGTGGCTGAAACTCAAAGAAAAGAAGAAAATGAATGCTGCTATTATTGTGATGAAAAGTATACAACTAATCCTATGTGTAAGGTTATTCAATTATTACCATCAGATGATAGCATTGAGGAAGAATGTGTTGCTAATTTTGATGATCAAGTTCTGGCTCAAAATTTGCAAAAATCAAAAAAATTGTCTTTTATGCGAGAGGCTAATCATAAAATTCATTTTGATTTGGGAGAAAAATCCATATGTGAACTTGTAATATCAGGGTTCTTTGGGGATCACAAAGTTTTATTCCAACATGAGAGACAAGGAGATGCAAGTATGACAATGATGGATAACAATAGTTTTCGATTAATCACCAATGTTTTACTTAATAGGTGTAAATTTGGGTCTGTCATGGTTGAAGGCTGTAGAAACATAGCTAAACTTTTTCTCTCTTAGAAGTATTGGTGCTTATGGGAAGCTTGAACGAGTTTACTAATACCAATGTGTTAGTTAAGTTTGATGACCCTTACCGATTTAGGTTGTTGTTAATGAGGAAGTTGATGAACCATCTAGTTGGAAGTTTAGATGAAAATTTCATTTTTAAATGGTTCTGTTTACTAATACCAATAGTCAGGAAGTCCCTCACATTATGCTATTCTGTTTATATTGCTGCCAGTTTCTTTGGGGATCATACTATGGATGATATGCATGACAATTTTGATTGTGATCTTGAAATTCTATTTACTTCATGACTTGATGATCTGCTCAGAGTTGTCTTCCTAATCGTATTTTTTTAGTCATTTCAATGAAGATAATCTTTTATTTTTATGTGTCATCCATGTTGCTTTTGACAACAGGAGATGCTTCACGGTAATAATAGTTTTTATGGGTTTTATAAATGCGAGAGCCAGTTGTGTTCTTAGTATTTAGGATGCTTTCTAGTTTACTGATACAACTGATGCAGTTTGTATTGGCTTTATCTTTTTGGCCGCAATCACCTTTAAGAACAGTCACAGAATTGCAATAATGAATGGTAATTTTCCTTGCTGTCTTAGCAAGCACCATGGATGGTAATCAAATGCCAGAGCTTGAAGATACACCTAACGTGGCTAAAGTGAAGCTTGCAAGTAACCATGTGGTCTTGGTGGGTTGTCAATGGGAAACCAAGAAAAATTTCGAAGAGCAAGTCATGCTTAGAACCTTGAGAACAAGATTTTGTTTGGAGGCGGGAGTAATGTTATGAATCGGAAATTGAGGAAATGCTATGAAATAGCTAAAGAGGACCACCCAAATTAGTTATATTTTATATTAATTATATTTCAATATTGTTAGTATAAATAGACTAAGAGACTAGAAGAAAAGGGATATGAAAATTGTAAACATTAGCTGCTGCTATTTTTCGCTCTATTCAAGTTCAGTGCTTAAATCCATCTTCTTCTTTTTATATTTCTTCTACTGTTATTACTTGATATTATAGTAGCATTCGTTACATCAAGTTTGGGTTAAATAGAAAGTCGTTATATATCAAATTGATTCAAATTCGAATAAAGACTAAATTTTAAATCAAATTCTTTTTTTTATAAAGAATTTTAAATCAAATTCAAGTCGACCAAAAACCTGAAGTGATTAGGGGTGTTCAAAAGTT
>JAGYYJ010002017.1:0-34570 GCA_019671005.1 Hibiscus mutabilis | reverse complement strand
TTAATCACTCTTATATTAAGGTCAGTGTATTTTGATATATTATTTGATTATTATTTTGTTATAATATTCAATGACGTTTTGTTGCACCGAGTTTATATATATAACTCCAGGAACAAATATCGAGCCTTCAACGAAACCTACAAGATCAACTTAGTTTGAAAATTATGGTGATAGAATGACCAACTGGTACTTTAAGGAAAGTGAAAAAACCGATGGATTAGATATGCCACTTGACAACGATGTTTTTCGAGTTTCTTAGACTATATGCACCTCCATATTTTTTTTCTATTTACTTTTGCTTTATATATACATCTATATATATATATATTTTTGAGATTCCCTTTATATATATATATATATATATATATATATATATATTTACTCGATGCCTCTTTAAATCATGTACATAATTGTTATGCACGAGGCAAAGCCAAAAAATGTGTTTGGCTAAACATATCCAAAAGATATGTGAATTGCTTTCACAAGATAAGATGCAAGCTATCTTGTGCGGAGATAATGTAAAATTTATATCTCAATCGAAAAGTGAATACATCAAATGTGAAAAAACAAAACATATTTCTTCAAAGATTCGTCTCTCATGATCTTTAAAATAATAGTATTCGATGAATCATTTCAAGCAGTAATTTATAAGATTTATTCACAAGTGCAACTTTACTTCAACATTTGAAGATTATATTCAAGATTGAATCGGGAAGATTTAAAGATATTGTGTGATGTTTTCATGGGGGAGTAAATACGCGTTGCACTTTTTTCCCTTAACCAAGGTTTTGTCCCAATAGATTTTCCTAGTAACATTTATAATGAGACAACATGTTATGTGTATCAAAGACGTGTGTACTCTTTTTCCTTCACTAAGAAAATTTTTTCTCAAAGAGTTTTTATCTTAGTAAGGTTTTAACGAGACACATTGTTTTCATAAATATTCAAAGCGGAGTGTTATGAATATCTTTATTTATGGTGGATATCCATATATTAAATAAGACTTCAATGTACTTTATTATTATGGTTTAATACTCATTGGAATTAGGGTTTCCATTTTATGCCAAAAATATAGCTTTTGGAGAAAGCATTATAGACAACCCTACATTGTGAATATAATACAAGTCTTTCTCTTGTCTCTCATCTTTGTTCTTGTTCATCTCTCTTATTATATTCTTTACTTTATTCACAACAACAATGAATATTTTTAAAAGTTGGAAAGAATGTTATTTTAATGAAAAATTATCCAATGTATTTTTAAAGAGTTAAAATGTTAATTTTATGGTTTATGTTGGGATTCGTGACTCTAACTCCTAATATTGTCTTATCTTAAGTTCGAACTTAGGTTCTCTCATTGAGATTCTGTTTTTAAAGCTTGACGTTGGTTACACACTTGGTGACAAAAGTGACATATTTATAATACTCAATTAATTAATTGTCATGGAAATACCCTGTTATCAACAAAAGAAGGCACTATGTAGCTTTATTGCATTGGAATACCTTCCTTTTTTGATGATTCTTTTGGATAAAGCATTAATATGTGTTCTATTCTATTAGTAATAAGGGAAGAATGCGGCTCAAAAGAAAAAGAGAAACATATATATTCTATACCTGATGAGTAATACACAATGAGAGTTGATTTTTTTTTTTTGAATTTTAATGCCATTTTGTAATCTTAATAATAACTGAGTGGCATGTATTGTAGTTTACCCAATAATTTTTCATTATTAAACGAACATGCGGACCCACAACAAGACTGACAAACCCTTTTCCTTCTGCAATGAATCTGATCAAACGGTCCAAAATTCCAAGTGAATGAGACTGAAAGGCCTAATCTGGGGATTAGCAAAAAAAGGTAGAAGACTGCCACGTAGACAGATGACAATCTGTCATTGGTTTCCATTGTTAGTAAGATGCAAAACACCTTTATATAGTATAAGCTTTGGAAAAATTAGTATATGTTTCTCGCTCATTATCTTATTTATAGTCTCGTTTATTAAAAAATTTTGTCATATAAATATAGAGTGAATAATTATATAAAAGTTAATTATAAATAATATAAAAAAATTCAATTAATTAATTTTTAATGTGTAAAAATCATAAATGTTGTAATGAGTCGGGTTCATATAATTTGTCCTAGCTTTGGTTCCCCTTCACTTCAAAGCCCTGCAATTTTGACACGTAGACAGATGACAATCTGTCATTGGCTTCCATTGTTAGTAAGATGTAAAACACCTTTATATGGTACCAAGCATTTGTTCCCCCCAACCAAGCATTTGTTCCCCCCTTCACTTCAATCTTCATTTCAAAACCCTGCAATTTTGCTCTAATCTCTCTCTTCCGCTTACCCAAAAAGAAGAAAAACACACACCAGTTTCTCTGTTCATTTTGTTAGCTCATTTTTACGAAACGAGGAGCCATGTACAGGCACGAGAGAGATAACCCATCATTTTCTTCTACTCTGCTTGACAAAATCTACCGTTCCATCGATGATGGCGACACCACAAATGGTGACTTGAAATTCTACAAGGAAACAGTGCAGAAGAAACAGAGCAAAGGTGCCATGAAATGCAACAAAAGTAGAGGACGTGGAAAGGAAGAAGATGAAGAGATGTCGGGTCTCCGACAAGCTTGTTTGATCGAGAAATGGATGGAAAAGAAGGTTAACGAAAAGGCTAGTGCAGGCAGAAAACAGGTTTTTTCTGACGAAAGGAAATCACGTCATGAACATGATGTGGTTTTCTTTAGCTCCACTTCCACCTCATCTGATTCCAGTTCCGGTGGTTTCTCATCGTCCGACACTGAATCTATGCATGTTACGAAATCCAAACCATCGTGTTTTGTAGCATCGAGGCTGGAACCTGTTCGGAACAACGTGTCGGTTCGGTCGGAGAAACCAGTCAAAACAGAGAAAAAAGGGAGAAGAGATTTGTTTTACAAACAGAGAGAGTCGCATACGCTTGATGATTATCACTATAGATCAGCCACTGACTATACACCAAAGCTCCACGAAAGTCTGTTCATGTCAAAATCAAGAGCCACCGAAATTTACAGCAATCTAAAGAAGGTGAAACAACCCATTTCACCAGGCGGCCGTCTAGCGGGTTTCGTCAATTCTCTGTTCAAGACAACTAACACAAAGAAAGCAAGAGGTACTCCATCTTCTATCTTAGGCTGTGATGATGAAAGGAAATTGAAGTCAGGGCAGGTTTCAACGTGTTGTTCAGCTTCCTCGTTTTCAAGATCATGTCTAAGCAAGAACTCACCTTCCACAAGAGAAAGGCTGCGTAATGGAGTCAAAAGAACTGTTAGATTTTCCCCGGCGAGTGTAATCGTTGATGAAGACTGCAGACCATGTGCACAAAAACGCTTATACGAATCGAGTTCAGTGTCGGTTACGGTCCCTGCAGTAAGGAAAATTCCGCAATCGCCGTCGAGAAAGATAGAAGAAGAGATAAAGTTTCAAGTAATGGAAAAGGCTAGGCGAGTGGAAGAAAAGGCTGCAAAGTTCTTGAAAGAATATCATTTAAACCAAAGGAAGGACTTTATTTCAGGGAACCGTCGCAGTAATTATGTAATGGAGGACATGGATGAAGATGATGCAGCGAGCTATTCGAGTTCGGATTTGTTCGAGTTGGACCATCTTGTTCTTATTGGTAACAACAAGTACAGAGAAGAGCTCCCTGTGTATGAAACTACTATTGTAGAAACAAATCGAGCCATTGCTAATGGCTTGATAGCATAGTTAATTTCCACTCTATTTTTTGTTCTAGTCTTGTTTATGCATTGTTTTATGGCCAATTTTCGTGTAAATATCCAATGAATTTCACTTTCATTTTGGGCTTACTTACAAGTGCAGTTGGTTCTTTAAGTGAAATGGGAAACTAAAGCTAACATGTAACATGAAAAAGGAAAGGGAAACATGGAATTTCGATTGTCTTTTCTTTTTTCTGAAAAAAAAGTAAGAAATGGGGATTTGTTATTCTTTGGTCATGATCCGGAACTGAAGAGATACTGACAGTGGCATTTGATTGAACAAGAGGAAAAGAGAAAAGAGTGGGAAAACGAAAGATTCGAATGAATGAAAAAACAGAAGGGATGTGTGAATTGTGATGGTAAAGGCAAAGGCAGATCTTCGTCCTCCCCATGGGAATAGCAAAAGTTAAAGAATTGCCATTAGGTTTCTCTTTTCCACTTTCTTTCTTTGGTATTCGATAATCACATGAATTCAATTATATTAAGAACCCAACCCTTAAATCCAAAACTCTCTTAAAATTGTTTATTGTACAATAATTTATTGTGAAAAAAGATGGAAGAGTATATGCCCTACTGAAGCTTATAGTTAACAGGTAAAATGTAAAAAAAAAAAGTCAGGATCATCAACAGAAACAAGCATCATCTTTGTTTCTAGGGAAGCAAGCAACTGGAAGGAGATGGTCCACAAAATTTAATGGCGGTTGGAGCAATTTGAACAAGGAACAAAGTTGAGCTCTGATCTCCATCATTACAATTGAATCTTAGGATTCCTTTACCTGGTGAAAGGGGCCAAGCACTGTAAGTTTGCTCGTGAATTCTCCTACACTTTCTACAATCTGTCTTTGTCCGAAAGATTGAAGACTGTGAGCTGAGAACCGAAACGCTTCAAAATTAGCCACTTGTTATTGTAGACTCACCAGAAATGGACCAATCTAGTTGCAGTAACTGTAAAAAATGGGGAAAATAGCATTCTATTTCTATCCCTACACCCAAGACAATAAATATAACCTTAGTAAAATGGAATGAAACGAGGAAACATTGAAAATAGATTAAATAGAGATCGTGACTCTTTAACCAACTTAAACAGATTTTAAGTTTGATGTTAAAAGAGTTCAACTTTCAGTCTATATTAATTTAAGTTAACTTTTATGATTGCCTATAAACTCAACATTAGTAGTACTACCGATTACGTGATAAAAATAAAAAAAACAATTATGATAAAAGAACCATTATATTGTTGAGTCGAACCTAGATAGCCACATGAGCATGAGCAATCATCCACCGAACATGATGAAAAATCTCTTCAATTCAAAATCTAACATGATCATATACTAATAAACAAGCTTAAACTACATTAGCTCAAGACGGCAGTGGAATTGTAACTTATTATTCAAGAATTGTAGGTGGAGAAAATAATTGTTTATTTTAGTTTAATGCCCTATTCACTTTAGAGTTTGAAAAAACTTGTAAGTAATTACAACAAAAGCTTCATTGATTAATATAATAAGATTGAAATTAATTAAAAAACGATATTAGAAAAGAATCTAGCAGTTGTAAACCTAGGGATGATATATTTTTGTTGGGACAACAGTGCTCTGGTCCTTTTTATTCCCTAACACTAAAAAGATAAATTTTAAGCATTAATCCTAAATTCTAAACCACAAATTATAAACCTTAAAAAATATATCATACCCTTAATTCTCTAAATTCTAACTCTAAACTCTAATATTAAATCTTAAATTTAATTTTTTAAATTGAGACATAAAAAAGTCACAAAAAAGGACGAATGATTTCTATTCTTTTTGTCGGGAATACATAATCAAAACCAAGTTATTTTATTAAGGAGCATTGAGGGTTATAATCATCATGTTCTTCCCCTCGTACAGCTTTATTCACTTGCAATTAGTTTAGAGCATGTGGGATAATAGTACGATTGGCTCGGGATTTGGGAAGGTGAACTTACTTTTGTGATGAGTTCAAATTTGAGTTGGAATTTACTCAGTTTTGAGTCTCATTACTCCATAAATTACCCGCAAAATTTGACCAATTCATCTTATATTTTCAAGCTAATTGTAAAGACATATTTTGAAAGAATCTTTTATGTTTCAGAGGTTGGCAGAAAGGGTTTGGGGCCCAAGGTTGTGTTAATTATAATTTGAAAGAATCGAGTTATGGAGTTCGGAGTATCGGATTAGCTTCAAGTTTTCCAAGTTTCCCTGTGTCGTATAAGGCGTGAGAAAGACAAACAAATGAACCAACCAGCTTATAAAAATAATAGACGGCAGTGGGGGTTAGGGTTCCCTTCCAGGGTGTATTCCATGGCCTTCCCATAAATAAAACAAGAAATCCCCATTGTTTTTTATCTTCTAATGCTGATAGGAATTAACATTATCCTGGAGCCTGCTAACCAACCAAATAAGAAGGCTCATTAATTTAGCAGCAATTCTTAAACTTCAAGTTTAACCCCTTTGAACAAAAGTTTAAACTTAGCAAAACCGTGTGTAAGCTGGAAATGGAACCCGCCTCTGCAACTTGGGGATGGTCCATTTTTTAGACTACTTTTGCTTTGGTGGTGAATGACAGAGATCTATGATTGGCGATCCCAATATGAGTTTACATAACATCCTTACTCAGCTTTTCCTTTGTCCACAGAAGTAAAACAAGTGAAGTGAGTACGACTCATGTCTGATCTGATCCACAGAAGATTCAATCTTAACAATAATGGAAGAAAACAAAAAAAGAAGAAAAAAATGTATATTCTCCCCCCCCCCCTTTTTCATTTTTCTTGGTATTGTTCTATGTTTTTGAACCATTTAATTAACGTAGCCTGTAAACTTTCTTTGTTCCAACGATCCTATTCATTTCTTGAAGTCAAAGCAGAAAATATAGCTGATTTATGGTTAAAGCAAATGACCTAACCTAGTTGGTATTCATTTAACTTACCAAAAATAGTTGATTGAGTTTGATTCAATTAACCTCCGCTTTATAGGCGAAAAGTATTTGTGTGGTATAGGCATAGTATAAATTATATGTTAGCGATCCTTGCTAGTCTACATTCTTAAAATTGCTTGGTGTGCCTTCAATTACACTATCTGGGAAGGAAGAAACCACAAAAGTTTTCGATGGACTACTCGAACTACCTGATATATTGCATTAAACACATAGTGAGAATTAAAGTACAAAGGAAAAATATAGATTATATAAATAGGGAGAATATTATATTTCATACAGAATGGAAAATCCTTGTATAGACTATTTTAATTGTTGGTAGCTTTGCTGCACCTCGGATGAAATACATCACACATTTTATCCAAAAAATAAACTATATGTTAAAAAAACTTACTAAAACTTTGATTTCAATAGACAATACGATTAATGTAACATTATCTTATGTATTATGGCCTAATTCTCACTTTGTCCTATGTATTATTATAATGTTTTCAATTATCCTTTACACTATCATTCTATCTTACCCGTTGTTTCAATGATATTTTCTGTTAAAAATTCTTTTTTTAGATAAGTATTCTGTTAAAAATTCATTTGGTTCCATTAGAACACATTATTTTTCATGAAAAATAAAAATCATTAAGTGCAATTTTTTTATAAAAAAAATCAGAAGTTTGAAAGGAATACAGAATACTCAGGGTAACCTAGAAAAAGAATTGCATTAGTTTTCACAATCCATGCACGCTTTCAAATTTCACAGGGTGTGGACCCCTTTTTGTGGTCCAATTTTGTATGGATTCTGAAATGAGCTTTTTAGGTAACCACGCCTGAGGAATGACGGATCAGCCTTCCATTTTTTTCATCGCCACTTGAAGGTGATAGGAAAACGGACCCTACCCATTTTCGGCAACCTCTCATTCAATCCCACTTTACAATCAAAATTAGCCTCTACTCCATTGGAAAATCCGTCCAAAAACTGTCGTTTAATCACCACTAAACAACAAGGATTAAACCAGTTTATAAGCACCATTATCATCGTTCATGTTTCCCTTCCTCTTACACCACAATTAGCTTAACTAATCCCTCCAAAAAAACATTAATAAAAACACATATAGGATGAACTCTAGTTCGAGTACCCCAGAGCCGAACAGGACCAGCATATCGAATCATCGACAAGCTCTTGTAACAAGGAGTCCCCTGGTAAAAACAGACAAGGCTACGCCATCTAGGCAACTCTGCTTTAGATTTAATGATTGTTTGGGAAAAGGGTCGGTTGCCACTACGAACCCACAGCGTCTGCAACAAGGAAAGCAACAACTTCCGAATCGGCCGACCTCCAAATTAGAGCAGCAGGTATAGCCTCTGGACCACATTTTTATTTGTTAGGTGAATTCTCGATGCATGTGTTTTCATTTCATTTCCTTTGGTACCGAACTATTTTCATTAGGTCCCGGTTTTACATATTGAAAATGTACATAATGATGCAAGGCCTTGTCTGAATATTGTGGTCCATTCCACCTTTTCTTCAGTTCTGCAAACCACTGTTTCAATTATACATTAAAACTATACATAAAACACATAAACTAAATGGTCGGCGTATATTGTTTTTAGGACCATTTGGACTTTTAATTATGTGTGTTTTGGGCTTTGGTGAAGGTGACGGAGCTTGAAAAGGAAGTCCAGAAACAGAAGGAAATCCGGACCGTGTACAAAATGAAAATGGAGAGAACACAGAACTCTTTAAGGTACTGGCTTCAAATAGCACAGGATAATGGATTCTTGGACCATATCATTAACCACAAATCTCCTATGTCTCGGGATGTCGTCCTCAATGTCGATACCAATACCACCGTTCCTCTACTCCCTACTTCAGCTTCTCACCAATCGGATCTAGGCCTACTCATTGATCGAGCCAAGTTGAATGGATGGTTCATTGACCCTCTCGAGGTAAGGATTTAAGTGTTTGCAAATGTTGAAAACCGAACTATTTAAGAGTTTGATCAATAACTGATTGAAGCAGATTGAGCTGCGAGAAAAAGTTGGTCAAGGGAGCACTGCAGACATATACAGAGGCATATGGCGAGGCCTTGAAGTTGCAGTGAAGTGTGTATACCCCGATTTCTTCGAAAAAAACGAAAACGGTGTCGCGTTTTTTGCTCAAGAAGTTGAAACATTATCTAAGCAGCGCCATTGCTTTATACTCCAGCTAATGGGTGCATGCCTCGAACCGCCTATGCGAGGTTGGATAGTGACAGAGTTGTTGAGCATGACACTGAAGGATTGGCTGCATGGACCCGGAAATAACCGACGAAAAGGCAGAGCAACACCCTTTCCTCCGTTCGAAGAGAGATTGAGCAAAGCAGTGGAGATTGCACAAGCAATGCAATATCTCCATGGACAAAAACCCAAAGTCCTTCATCGTGATTTGAAGCCGAGCAACATCTTCCTAGACGATGCCAAGCATGTCAGGGTGGCTGATTTCGGCCATGCTCGGTTTTTAAACGATGAAGAAATGGCACTTACAGGAGAAACAGGAACTTATGTTTACATGGCACCAGAGATTATCAGATGTGAGCCTTACAACGAAAAGTCCGATGTGTACAGCTTCGGGATCATTCTCAACGAACTCATCACCGGCAATCATCCTTATATCGAGACAAATTATGGACCGGCCAAGGTATTCAATCGATTAACCATTAACATTATTATATCTATGGTGCAATAACACATATATCCATTGGATGTTGTGATTAGATTGCCTTGGAGGTTGGAGAAGGAAAGCTAAGGCCGTCACTACCGGAAGACAACGGCGAATTGGGAGAGGTGATCGAGTTGATTCGCCGGTCATGGGACGAAGATGATTCTGTTAGACCAGCCTTCGCAGACATTACATCCGCTTTGTCAAACTTCCAAACCAGATTCAAAGAAAAGTACTGCTTAGTGCAATGTTCTTCACTACAGTAGCATCCCTTCGATTCTACAAGTAGTCATGGTTAAATCGCAATTTTCATTCAATGCAATGAAAATTTTGAATAAATTGTCCTTAGTAATGTAATTTTCATAGTATACATTGAATCTCCGGTTTTCTTGTATCCTTTATAATAGAGTAAAGTATACTTGAGGTCATTTTGTTTCAATTTTATTTTGACCACTTAATTTTTAGAAGTTGTATTTTGATCACTTACTTTATCTATTTCAAAATAATCACTCGAACGTCAACTCCTTTTACATGATGACCTGACACATAACAAATAAGATCAATTTCTAATTTGACCCTTGAGTTTTAATCAAATATGAATTTAATATTTCTATATTTATTTAACTATGATGCTATTTTTTAACAAAAATATCTAAATTTTGTATAATATTTTATGTTTTTAGAAATTCAAACAAATATATAAATTTTTAATATGTATATAATTAAAAATACAAATTTTAATAACTCTCAACCCTTTAAGAAATTACATAAAAATAATGATTAAAATTTTAATAAGGGACCGAAGGTAGTGGGGATCAGGGGTACGACCCCAAAATTTTGAGAAATTATAATTTGGTCTCTCAAATTTTAAAAAATTTAATTTGATCCTATCAAGATTTTAAAACTTTCATATTAAACTTCAAGTTTTTTTTAAATATTTTTTATTGAATCATCAATCATAAATTTTAAAAATTCTTATTAAATATCTTCTCGTATATAAAGTTGTTTGATTATTCGTTTTTCTATGATCTCCGCGTATTGGGGAAATAATGAGGACGGTACATATATCCAATTAGCATAGGTTAAAAGATCAATGGGAAATATGTCTAGGCGTGCATGTCTAAAGTTTTTTAGGGTTTCTCTCCAAAAAAATTTAGGGAAATCGACAGATTCTTCCTTGGGTACTATCGTTTTCTTTTTTCTAAACGGTGGCGTTTAGGTTCTGTTACAGATAAGAGTTTTTATGGGTGCAGCAAGATTCAATTCTTTTGGTGATTGAGGAATTGTTGTTGATACTTAGGGTTTTGGCACTATAGGGTTTTTACGACATGCATAACTCAGGAGGTTTTACTGGTATGTGCTGGAATAGCCATGGCATGGCAAACAATGAGACTATTCGTGCTTTAGGGAGATACATCTCTTCAAAGAAACCTCATATGATTTTTGTATGTGAAACCAGATTGAATAAGAGAAGAGCAGATAATTTGAAGGGACGACTTAAGATGGTTGGTTGTATAGCCGTTGAAAGTGGTCAAGGTTCTACAGGATTAGTTTAAATATGATAACTCTAGACACAAAGGAGCAGTGAGGAAACAAAGAAGGAACACAGGTGGAGATTACTTTAAATATGATAGATATCGGTCAAACGAGCTGGAATGTTCACGCAAGTTACAAGAAGCATGGGAAGGCTGCATAGGCAATGCCTCGGAAAAAAATCAAATACGTTGCTGCAGAATTAGATGAATGGCAGAAGAAAGGAAGGAGAGAAACCTTGGGACGCAAGGTACAGCTGCAAAAGGATATCGAAGGTCTCATGCAGGGTACGTTAACAGAAAACCAAACGGAGGAACTGCATGCAATGCAAAGAGAACTCAAAACAGTATTTGATAAGGAAGAAACATACTAGCAGCAGCGCTCTAGGGTAGCCTGGCTCAAAGATAGAGATAGAAACACTTACTTTTTTATGCCAGGGCAAACGGAAGAAGGAAGCGTAATGAGATCGAGGGAATTGAAGATAATAGAGGAAGATGGGTCAAAAATAAGGAGGAAATCTTCAATGTGACATCAGATTATTTTGCGACACTGTACAGTACAAATCGAAACTCCCATACAGACAGCATTATAGAGGTCATTGAGACCTGTGTTACACCAGAAATGAATGCAAGACTGACTCAGCCATTCACTGCTGAAGAAGTATAAACAGCGTTCAAGCAGATAAATCCATCCAAAGCCCCAGGAATAGATGGCATGCCAGCAAGTTTCTATCGTAGATTTTGATCCTTGGTAGGTTCAGATGTTATTTCTTTATGTTTAGTTTTTTTTTTAAAATTCGAATGTTAGTTTAGAGTCGGATAATAATACTGTAATTGTGTTAATTCCAAAGATAAATAGCCCAAGACAATGAAAAATTTTAGGCCTATAAGCCTTTGTACCGTGCTCTATAAAATTGTGTCAAAGGCTTTGGTGAATAAGTTGAAGAATGTCCTGCCTTCATGCATAAGTGAGAATCAATGTGCCTGTGTACCAGGCCGATTGATTTCAGACAACATACGGATTGCTCACGAGCTATTCCATTCCTTAAAAGCACGAAGTATGGGCCAAATAATGGGGCTGCATTGAATTTAGATACGGAAAAAGCATACGACAGCGTAGAATGAGATTTTCTACGGAAGGTGATGTTGAAACTCGGCTTCAACAACTCCCTGGTGGATTTAATAATGAACTGTGTCATAACTGTTACATACCAGGTTCGAATTAATGGAGAATTATCAAGGACCATAAAACCTGAAAAGAAGATTAAGGCAAGATAAGCCGTTGTCACCCTACCTATTCCTGATATGCACACAAGCACTATCTGCCATGTTACTGAAGGAAAGAGAGACTGGTGCTCTAAAAGGACTGAGAGCAAGTAGGAACGAGCCAAGAATAAATCATATATTCTATGCTGATGATGCCTTTATTGAGCATAGCAGAATGTAGCTTGCTGACGTGGTGTAACTGATTGAAAGCAGTTAGTTTGTTAAGAGTTAGTCGGTTAGGGTTTGTTATTAAGCCTTTGATAGCATACTAGTTCTATATAAAGAAACGAAAAACCCTTGTGAAAGATATCAGTTTTCATTCTATCTTCTTGAATAAAAGGTTTACGTTCTTTTAGTAAATCATAAGTTTTCTCTCTTTCCTTTGTATAAAGTTCATTATAGTATCAGTCGCCAAAACGTTCTGGGAGTTGTAAGTTGTTCCTGCAGTTTGTGAGATGCCGATTGTTGAGTTTGGAAGTGATCTGGAGAGCTCCGTTGCTGCAAAGAAGATGTTTACCAACAAAATAGTCAATGTGGTGCTTGATGAAACCAACTTCTTGTTGTGGAAACAGCAAGTCTTGCTCACGGTGCGAAGCACAAGTTAGAAAAGTTACTCACTGGTGAATTGCAACCTCCTCCTGAGGTCACTGGAGAAGATGGTCGACAAGTTGCCAATGAAGATTTTGAAGATTTCATTGCACAAGATAGTGCACTAGCCTCGTGGTTGCTTTCCACAATTGGTGCAAATCTTCTTCCTCAGTTTGTTGGAGCCGAGACAGCAGCAAAGGTATGGGAAACAGTTTTGAAGGTTTTTGCCAACAAATCTACTACTTCTATTATGAGTTTACACTATAAACTCAGATCCATCAAGAAGGGTGAAGATACTATGATGGTATATCTCACTCAGATTAAGCAAGTCTGTGATGCTCTTGCTTCTTGTGGGAGTCCGGTGTCACAAGTTGAACAAGTAGCTACAATCTTGAAAGGTTTGCCACGTGAGTATCATCCGTTTATGGCTGTGATAACTGCGATCAAAGAAGTGTTTTCTTTTGATTCTGTAATGTCAATTTTGATTGATGCTGAAACGCAATTGGCTGGTTTTGAGTCTCAATTTGATAGTCTTCCTGTAAGTGCTAATGTGGCGTCTGTGGAAAGAAGCAATCAAGATCAGATGGTTCATAGACCATATCGATCGCAGTATAACAACACCCGAGGAGGAGGCACTGGTGGTAGAACATGTGGACGTGGACGTGGTCGTGGCCGCTTTAAGTTGCAGTGTCAACTTTGCGGAATGAATGGGCATCTGGTGGATAGATGCTGGTTTCGGTTTGATCAGACATTCCCGGGGGTAACAGCTTCTAATTCAGCCTCTAGGAATGAACCTGGGAATATTAATCTCAGCACCTATGATAATGGTGGTTTCACATGTTGCGCTGGGACAAGTCAGACAAGTGAGATGCGTAATCCTCGAGCTAATATGGTTGCTAATAATAGAGAACAGTGGGTTGTGGATTCTGGAGCTACTCATCATGTTACTCCATATGAGAGTAATGTGGTGCATGCTGTTGACTACGATGGACCTGGTAAGTTAGTAGCTGGTAATGGAGTTAATTTAGATATTGGGAAAATTGGGAGATCGTTTCTACTTTCTCCCTCTCGTACGTTAATTCTTGACAATTTGTTGCATATTCCTGCTGTAACTAAAAATCTGTTGTCTGTTTCAAAGTGTGCTAGAGATAACCAGGTTTACTTCGAGTTTCATGCCAAGAAATGCTTTGTTCGAGATGAGGTTACAAAGGAGGTACTTTTCCAAGGGCAGGAGCATGAAGGGTTATACAAGTTTGAAGCAACAAAGCCCATTGACAATACTAGATGTGAAGTAAATAATGCTAGTATTGATAATTCTACAAATGAGTTGTGGTATAGAAGGCTCGGGCACCCTGCTCATGAGACCTTACTAAAAATTTGTAAAGATAATGATGTATTATTTTCTTCCAGCATGAATAAAATTTCTATTAGTAATTGTGTGGCTTGTCGTATGGGGAAGAGTCATAAGTTGCCCTTCAAAGATTCCACAACTGTGTATACTACACCATTCCAACTTGTGTTTACAGATCTTTGGGGACCAGCTCACATTCAGTCCAATGGTTTTCGATATTACATTATCTTTGTCGATGCTTGCACAAGGCATTCATGGATGTACTTGTTAAAAGAGAAATCCCAGGCTGTTATTGCATTCCAATTATTTCAGAAAATGGTGCATACTCAGTTTGAGGCCTCCATAAAAAAGATTCAAAGCGATTGGGGAGGAGAATTTCAAAGCTTGTCTAAGTATCTAGCCACAAATGGTATTGTTCATCGGCTCACATGTCCACATACATCTGAGCAAAATGGGACTGTGGAACGTAGACATAGACATGTTATTGAGTTAACGTTGGTATTGCTAGCTCAAGCATCATTGCCTGTTGGTTTTTGGGCATATGCTGCTGCCACTGCAGTGTATTTGATCAACCGTATGCCTACAAGAGTGCTGCAAGATACCTCACCTTTTGAGAAGTTATATGGGAAGAAACCAGACTATACTATGATGAAGGTGTTTGGGTGCAAATGTTTTCCCCATTTACGGTTGTTTCAGAGACATAAGCTCGACTTTAGGTCGCAGCCATGTACTTTTTTGGGTTATAGTTCACAGCATAAAAGATATCAGTATCTAAGCCCAGAAGGTAAAGTGTATATATCAAGGCATGTTGTATTTGATGAAAATGCATTTCCTTTTGCAGAAAGCAAAGGGGTGAGGACACGTGATGCTGGAAATCTGAATGCATGCAGATCAAGAGCTTTACTCTGTGTTCCTGGGTTGCCGAGATTGTTGAGGGCAGGTCAGCTGGATGGTCAACTGAATGGTCAACACTTGTCTAATAAACCTAGTCATACACAAAGCGTTCCAGGTCCAGGGGCTGAAGGTTTGTCAGCTTCACAACAGGATACTTTGCTATCAGCTGGAAGAACTGATGAATCTACAGGAACTAGTGAGTTCCTGAGTCAGGTGCACTCCCCTATAATGGTTGAGAATCAGGATGAATTGATGACTCAAGAGAACCAGCAAGATGATGTTAATGTTGTGTTACCAGTGGCTGCTAGCGAAGTTGAGCTATCTGCTAGTGTTCATGAGAATTTGCTGAGCAATGATGGTGCAGCGAGTGTCAATGATCATCAACGTGCACAGTCTACCACTAATACACATGCAATGGTGACCAGAAGCAAGAGAGGTATTTTCAAACCTCGAGTGTTTGTTACTACTGCTGTACATGAGATAGAGCCCAGAACAGTGCAGGAGGCATTGAAGGTGCCTGAATAGAAGGATGCAGTATTGGCTGAGCTTGATGCATTGCAAAAGAATGGGACATGGTCGTTGGTTAAGCTACCAGAAGGAAGAACAGAGGTAGGATGTAAGTGGCTGTTCAAATTGAAAAGGAAGGCTGATGGTTCGGTGCTTAAGCACAAGGCTAGACCGGTGGCAAGAGGTTTTTCGCAAGTTCCAGGTCAGGATTTTCAGGACACGTTTAGTCCAGTGGTAAAGGCTGCAACTCTCAATGTGGTGCTTGCTCTTGCTGTAAACAATAATTGGAGACTGAGGCAAGTAGATGTCAACAATGCGTTTTTAAATGGAGACTTGGGGGAGGAAGTGTTCATGGTACAACCTCCAGGATTTGAGCAGGTTGCCTCTGATGGAACTAAGCTGGTGTGTAAACTGCAAAAGGCCTTATATGGGTTGAGACAAGCCCCACGAAACTGGCATGCTAAGCTTCGAAGCTATCTCTTAGAAATTGGGTTTGTAGGATCACATGCAGATGCATCATTATTTGTAAAGATCAAAGATGGAATATCAACGTTCATGTTGGTATACGTGGATGATATTATAGTTACTGGACCTTCAAATGATGAGATTGAATGTATAGTGGTGTCCCTTAATGCGAAATTTTCATTGAAGGATTTAGGTGAGCTTCATTTCTTTCTTGGAATTAAGGTAACTCGAAGTGAAGATAAGCTTATGTTGAGTCAAAGAAAGTTTGTGTATGAGTTACTAGTCAAGACACATATGAATCAGGCTAAAGCTACTCCCACACCCATGGTTGCAGGGTCCAAGTTGGTGCAAAATGCTGGAGCAGCATTGGCTGATCCTCATGAATATAGAAGTGTGGTAGGATCACTGTTCTACGCTTGTCACACTAGACCAGACATCGTGTACAGTGTGAACAAGGTTGCTCAATTCATGCACGCACCATGTGAAGAACATTGGATTGCAGTTAAGAGAATATTGCGGTACCTTAGTGGCACACTTGACTTTGGCTTGGTATATACAGCAGTGAAGGGAGGTTCAGCAGTTACAGCATTCACTGATGCTGATTGGGGAGCAGATCATGATGATCGCAAGTCCATCACAGGTTATGGTGTGTATATAGGGAATAGTCTTGTTTCATGGAACTCTAGAAAGCAAAAGTCCATATCTCGATCCACGACGGAAGCTGAGTATAGAAGTATAGCTGATGTTGCAGCAGAGGTAACTTGGATTAGGGCTTTGCTTGGAGATATGGGGATGACACAAGAAAATGCATCAGTTGTCTGGAATGACAATACAAGTGCAATTGCACTTAGTGCAAATCCATTGTTTCACGCTCAAACGAAGTGCAAATCCATTGTTTCACGCTCAAACGAAACATGTGAATTTGGATATGCATTTTGTTAGGGAAAAAATAGCAGATGGGCACATAAAGGTTAACTATATACCAGCAGAACACCAAGTAGCAGATGGCTTTACAAAACCTCTATCAAAACCCTATTTCAACTTCTTCAGGGAAAGGTTGCATGTGCGTTCATCAGATACAATAGAAGCAGGAGAGAACAGGGAGGATATTGAGCATAGCAGAATGTAGCTTGCTGACGTGGTGTAACTGATTGAAAGCAGTTAGTTTGTTAAGAGTTAGTCGGTTAGGGCTTGTTATTAAGCCTTTGATATCATACTAGTTCTATATAAAGAAACGAAAAACCCTTGTGAAAGATATCAGTTTTCATTCTATCTTCTTGAATAAAAGGTTTACGTTCTTTTAGTAAATCATAAGTTTTCTCTCTTTCCTTTGTATAAAGTTCATTAGCCTTAATCTTTATCAAGAACTCCCAGGAGGAAGCAAGAAGATTGAAAGAGCTGCTTGCAGTGTATGAAGCAGCCTCGGAGCAGAAGGTGAATTTTGAAAAATCTAACGTAGTCTTTAAGCCTGATACAAGTAGAGCTGCAAGGGATCAACTTCTTCTTATCTTTGGTGTACAAGAAGTGCTAGATCCTGGCATATACCTTGGGATGCCATTAATAGTTGGGATTTTGGAAGAACAGGAGAGAAGCCTTTGATTTCCTACGATAAATTCATGAAAAGAATCATGGGCTGGACAAAACAATTGTTATTTGCTGGTGGAAGAGAAGTTTTCCTCAAAGCAGTAACTCAATCCCTGCCCACATACATCATGTCATGCTTCATGTTGCCTGATGGACTAATAGATGACATGGTTAAGGCCATGCAATCATACTGGTGGTCTGGCAAGCACAATTCTAGGGGATGGGCATTGGTAGCATGGGATACTATATGCCAACCTAAAGATTTAGGTGGGCTCGGTTTTAGAGATCTTAAAAGTTTTAACATGGCATTATTAGGTAAGCAAGCATGGAAGCTATTGCAAAATCGAGAGTCCTTGGTGTTCAAAATATTGTCAGCAAAATATTTTCCACATGGACAGGTTCTCAATGCTGCCATTAAAGACAAAGCATCATATGCATGGAAAAGTATCCACAAAGCAATGAGTGAAATAACTTCTGGATTTTTATAGAGAATTGGAATCAACAGTGAGGTGGATATCTATACTACACCATGGGGAGGTTGCGAGAGAGTTCATCTTTCAGACTCATACAATGTACAAGATGGCAGTACTAGGCGATGTGGAGATTACATGCTAGAGAATGAACCAAGATTGAAGATTTGGTCAGTCACAATTTCTCAGAAATAGATGCACAAGCAATTCTACGATGTCCAATAGCTCCAACAGCAGCAGAGCAGTTAATCTGGGAAGGGCATTCCACAGGTACATACAGTACAAAATCAGGATATAATTGGCTTATTAAGAGGCGGACAGAACCAAGGCAGGTTGACAGAATTTGGAAGATAATAAAAAAGATGCAAACGCTGCCAAAGATAAAGATTTTTGCATAGAAAGTATGTCATGAAGGACTGCTCACTGGATGCAGGTTATTTCGCGCTGGGATAGGGGATGGAAAATGTCATTTATGTGAACAGGCGAGGGAAACTGTGGTGCGTGCATTAAGGGACTGTCCAAAGACAAAAAAAAAAGTCATGAACTTGGGCAGGGTTCCAAGTTTGGTGAGCGACAATACAACGCAGGATGCAAGGGAATGGTTAAAGATAGCTGCTGTGGAATTACCTGTTGAAGGATTTACAGGCTTAATGGTGCTCTTATGGAACATTTGGAATAGAAGGAACAAGAAAGTGCATGAGAATGAATTACAGGATGCAAGAATTGTAGTTGATTATGCATCGATGCTTCAATTTGAGTTCTATCGAGCCCATGCACGTGAACAAAAGATCCCTGTGTTTAGGCAGCCACCTCGTTGGACAAAACCAGCTGCTGGGACGATAAAGATAAATGTCGACGGGGCATTCATACCTTCGAATGGAAAAGCAACATTGCTCGTGATGAAGATGATTTCGTCCTTGCTGGTTGTGCAAGCAAGATTGATGGTAGCCATACAGCAGCTACTACGGGAGCTGTAGCATTCCAAAAGGGAATTAAGCTGGCCGTTGCACAAGGATGGCAGCAGGTGATAATCGAGGGAGATGCCATTGACATTGTTCATAAATTGGCTAACCCGGGTATAGACTTTTCTACAGTTTCGATTTATTTAGGTTATTTCCAAATTTTAAAGTATTTTATATTAGTAGAGAAGCAAATAGAACATTGGGCGTTAGAAAACGATACACAGGCCAATTTCAGTTTCGATCATCCAGAGTTTATCTTGGCAGATGTATTACGTGATGCTATTAATGGTTAAGTAATATAATTGGATTTTTCTTAAAAAAAAATCAATGGGAAAGATGCACTCTGTTCATCAAATCTGACTTCTGTCACATACCGACATGTAAGAAGTGGATGAATCCATACTTTCTATATTTCTTTCTTTTTAACAAATGTATATTTTCTTCATACATTAGTATATTTTAGTTATATTCCAAGAGCCAGTCATTTTTAATTCAACTAAAATGTTGGGTTTTGACTTTTTTGAAATATATAATATTCAATCTAAAACATTAAAACAAAATATTGATTCTGACTTAATTACAACTTAGATTAAATTAAGGGTTCAAATAATACAATCAATAATATGAAATGAAAATCAGAAAATTTTAGACGTTGATCTATGATGAGCTTAAATCTTATAATTGTGAATAAAAAAATTACATTGTAAAAATAATTTTATAATAGACCTATATAAAATTTGATAATTATAATTACGACGTGTGCAACCAAATCAAAGACACGTCGTGCCTAACGCTCAAAATAAATAACGGACCGCGTTGCAGAGGAGCGAAACCTTAACCCGTAGGTACAGTTCTCTAAATTCCCAGATATACCCTTTTGTCTGTTCATCGTCTACTTCCAGTCCCGCCCTAATTTTCTACATTAAAAGCTTATAAACCATCTGAAAAAAGGAAAAAAAGAATAAAAACCAATGGTTCTTCTCGTCCATGAATGAAAAATAAAAATTCTCCATAGCTCGTACTGTTGAAAACAACAGACTAATATTATACAGTGATATTAACTACGTTCTTAGCCATAACCATGGTTATGATTAAAAACCCGACTTTTCATTCATAGTTTTGTTTTTATTTTTTTACTCCTATGTTGACTGTTTCAAAATATATATTTCTCCGTTTCCCTCCATATGCTGCATTTTCCATTTTTCTTTTCCGGACAAGTGCTCGTTTTTCACTGTCTCAACTAGATATCTCTCAATCATGGTCGTTTTTCACTAATTTATGTTTGTCAATCCTGGTCTTTTTCGTTTTCGTTTTTCACTAATTTATGTTTGCCAATCCTGGCCTTTTTCATGTTGTTTGTTTCTTCGTTTTCCCGCTCTTTCCTTCCCTTTGTTTGGTATCTTTGCACTTGCTTGAGGCGCGAACTCGTGGTTCTTTGTTTTTACTCTTTCTGGGGATTCTTTGGATGCTTATTCTTTCTGGAAACCTTGTATCTGAGGTAAAGTGCACCCACCTCTTTTGATCCTAAAGCTGAATAATAATCGTCTTATTTCTTACTTAAGGAAAAGGAAAGGTTGATTCTTTGTTTTCCATGTGGTGCCATTGATTTAATGAGACCTCTGACGCTACTTTAACAGCTGTTAAGATGTCGGAAAAGAAAGGTCGTATTTTTAAGTGTAAAGTTTGCCTCTTTTGTTCCTAAACGTAAACCTGATTCTGTTTTGTAAGTGGAACGAAGTTCTTTGCTTCATTTTTTCCCCTTTCTCTTACCAGAGTTTTCACGGAAAACTAAAGCAATGGCCGAGGAGGGAAACAGTGGAAGAACACAAGTGGTGATTAATGTCTCCGGTGAAGAAAGTTCGAAAGGGTCTTATCCAAAAGAAGCAGAGGCATTGGACTCTAAGCTTAATTTTCAGGGTTCGACCGAATCTAGCGCTCTTACTGCTGGTCCTACTGCAAATAAGCCACCTAAGGCCCCAATTGCAGGTAATGAAGCTATTCTTAGACGAAGGTCATTTGCTAAACCCAAGTCTAGATTTGGAGAACAATCTTATGTCCCTGAATCTGATGACATGGAAGACAGTAATTTAGCTTATCAAGAACAGGTTGGTGGTAATTCACCTTATAGACTCTCCTCCATCAATAAGGCCTCCCCTAATAACAAGTCGACTAGATGTATTAGGACGGATTCTGCAGTGTCGAAAACGTTATCAATGGCCTCTAGAGGCTCCGCTGGAGAAGATGAAAATGAGGAGATAATTAAGAAAGTTAAACTGCAAAAAGAGAAACTCAATGGAGTGAAACCCAAGGTTGTGATTGAGTGGATTGTATTTATGTTGCTGTTGGGGTGTTTAATAACTAGCTTAACTATAGGTAAAGAAAATAACATCCTTTTATGGGGTTTGGATATTTGGAAGTGGTGTGTACTTGTGGTGGTTATATTCTGTGGCTTTTTGGCTACTCGTTGGTTTATGCTTCTGGTTGTTTTCGTTATCGAGATTAACTTTCTGCTTCGGAAGAAAGTGTTGTATTTCGTTCATGGTTTGAAGAAGAGTGTTCAAGTGTTTATTTGGCTTAGCATAGTTCTTGCTACTTGGGTTATCCTGTTTCTTGATATTGAGAGATCGAAGACTGCAACAAAAGTTCTCAATCATGTAACCTGGACTCTAGTAAGCATAGTCATTGGATCATTTTTGTGGTTGTTGAAGACTTTGTTGTTAAAGATATTGGCTTCGAATTTCCACATGAACAAATTCTTTGACAGAATACAAGAATCAGTCTTCCATCACTACGTGCTTAGGACCCTTTCGGGACCACCGTTTATGGAGATTGATGGGATTCACAAACCGCCAGCTCAGTTGATTGTTAGCAATGCAAAAAAGGGTAAAGAACCTAAAACAAAAAGGTTGATTGACATGGGAAAGGTCCATAGGTTGAAGCGAGAGAAAGTTTCAGCTTGGCATATGAAGGTGTTGGTAGATGCTATCACGAATTCAGGGCTTTCCACAGTCTCCAACACATTAGAGGAAAGTGCTTGTGATGAAGGTGGCGAACAAGCAGCTAATGAAATTACCAATGAGGAGGAGGCACTGTATGTTGCTCATCAAATTTTTGCACATGTAGCCCAACATGATAGTGATCAAAACCGCAAGTGAGAAGATCAGCCTTCTATGATGTTTATAGTGATTTTCCTGCCAACTCATTTTTTAAAAAAAATTGCATTTCTTACTCTAACCATATGATCTTTATGGTCAGTTACATTGATGAGGATAACCTTTTAAGATTCATGATTAAGGAGGAGGTGGATCTTGTGTTTCCTTTGTTTGAAGGATCAAGCACTGGAAAAATTGACAGAAAAAGTTTCACAAACTGGGTGGTAAGAGCTCTATATGAATCCAATATCTTGAGTAACATTTTAAACTTTTTTATATTTATGCAAGTATGTGACAATGAGTATAAAAAACAAAATTCCGTGTTATTTGCTGGAGCCCCACATGCCATATGTTGTACTGTGGTAAATTTTACTAGTTAGATCGAGGAAGAAAGTTAAATGTTTTGTCTGTAATAACTTAAAGAAAATTTTGAATACTCTTGGCAACATGGAGCAAAGATAATCAGACTTATCTAATTCCTTTTTTTTATTTTGATTTACATTTGGAAGTCAAAATCTTCCCTATTTTTGTAACATCACATCTTTCTAATGGAGTGCATACCGTCCATATGTCTTCATTTTTGTAGATTTTGGTGAAAAGATTTTATTCTGGACATAACATCCAGGTGTTTATTCTGAGAAATTTGTGTGGTTTGTGAAATACACTCTTTGCGATCTCATAATTGAGTTTTGATGGATTGAACACAACCCCGGCGTTCTAGCTTTGCTGTGATGAAGGAAAACCATCCCTGAAGATAGGGCTTCTTGATTAACATCCATGTCTTTGTTATTTCTTGCAGATAAAGGTTTACCAGGATCGGAAAACACTAGGACATGCTTTGAGTGACACCAAAACAGCTGTAAAGCAGTTGAATGCACTTGTGACGGCGTTCGTAATTGTTGTGACTGTTGTAATATGGCTTCTTTTGGTGGAAATTGCAACCACAAAATTGCTTTTGCTACTTTCATCGCAGCTGGTAGTGGCAGCTTTTATGTTTGGAAACACCTGCAAGACTATATTTGAAGCTATCATATTCGTGTTTGTGATGCATCCATTCGATGTTGGCGATCGTTGTGTGGTTGATGGTGTTCAGGTAACTATTGAAAAAGACATACTCCTACATACATGTCTGGCAAAGATTACTAATTATGCTTATCACTTGGTAACTCACAGTTGCTGGTCGAGGAGATGAATATTCTAACGACCGTCTTCCTGAAGCTTGATAATGAAAAGGTGTACTACCCTAATTCAGTTTTGGCTACAAAGCCCATCAGCAACTATTACCGAAGCCCAGATATGAGTGATACGATAGAGTTCTCGATCGATTTTATGACCCCAGCAAAGACAATAGGCAGGCTGAAAGAAGAAATAAAGAAGTAAGTTGACTGTAGCTTAGCTTTATCCTACCTTTAATTCATGTAAGGTTTGGTTATGAGAAAACCAAACATTGCTATAGCTTCATGCAGGTGTCCCCATGGTTTGACACCTTAACTGGCACAAATAACCATTAGAGAAATAAATAAGTTACCCTTAGTTTAAAGATCAAGTCATGTAATTTGATAGCTAAATAGCAAAACAAGCAATATTTTGATCTCAATCTTTGAGTATGATTTTTATAATGTTTACCAGAACTTATTCTTTTGCATTCTGAGTTCATTTTGGTCTGTAAATTCATACTCTGTCTGCTGTACTGTCTAATCAGGCATTTGGAAGCCAATACCCTGTGGCATCCTAACCACCTTGTGGTGGTGAGGGAAATCGAGAATGTCAATAAGTTAAAGATGGCTCTCTTTTGCAATCACACGATGAACTTCCAGGACTTCAGAGAGAAGAACAGGCGTAGAACTGAACTGGTCCTCGAATTGAAGAGAATTTTTGAGGAGCTGGGTATACGATACAATCTCCTTCCCCAACATGTAAATCTCAACCAAGTCAATCAAGACAGACCTGACGCAACCTATGCAACCACTTGATCATTATCGCTTGTTTGCTGGAGAATGTTTTATATCATAGGTAAGCATCTCCACTTCATTCCTTTCTTACAAGGTGAGCTTATCCAACATGAACAATAAACATTATCCTTATTCAGTATATCACCATTACCATTCATCTTATGTTAAGATTCGTGCTCTTTGACTCATTTGCATAATTGCATTTGTTGTTTTAAGTAACTCAGATTGTCCTGGTAGTTGTTTTAAATTATAAATGTTAGGATTTATTCACTTGAAAGATGTAGGGATCCCCATTTGAGAAGATAACGGTTACTCGAGGTGTTTTACAAAGGGGAGAAATATGAACCTGATATGAAGCCATTAACTTTTTCTTTGACAATGAGTTCTCATTCTATCTTTGATTCAACCAGGGATGAAATGTGCTGATTCTGTGACCGGAGCTTAGGACAAGATGAGCTGTAATGAAGCGGTTTAGTCTAATCTTAACATGGACGGAGAGTATTTTTCATATTTAAGCTTATTATCATGCAAGAGTTGAGGCCTATGATGCCATGTAGCATCATGTTCTGGACCTTTGGTCTCCGGTATCTTGTTAAGTCTAATGTAAGATGAATGCAGTTTGATTTAATTTGAAGTAAAACACATTCTTATATATAATTATTTTCTATAACAAGAGATGAATGGAACAGATATTCAAGTCCATAAAATAGTATTTATTTGACCATAATCATATTTGAATTTTGATGATGGGTTATTCATAAAAAAGAATCAAATAATGCAGTTTAATTCCAGACATTGGATTGGAAATGTATAAGCATTCCATGGTGTGATCGTGCGGAAGAGTCGTAGGGAATCAAATCAGGCCAATCCATGAAATATCAGCAAAGGAAGGAGTCCCGAGTCAGCATCCTATAAGCCAGTCTCGTCCCCTCCATCCACCATTCATTTTCCATGGATTCCGCTTCCGTTTATTTGGCCTCACATAGACATACACTGACCTCTTTTCAATCTCATAAGCATTTCCGGCGGAAATGAATCCCAGCGAGTACCAAGGCTCTTTCTTGGGGAGAATCAGTATCCGGAGGAACCAAGTCGTCGTCATGGACGGTATTCACGAGCAAGAGATTGAAGATATTGAGATTTTCCAAAGGCATGTTTCCGATCGTTTCTCCGAACTCTCTTCCCCGTCCGATGACGATGCCGTTCTCTCCATTTCCTGGCTACGCAAACTCCTCGATGTTTTCCTCTGCTGCGAAGCCGAATTCGAAGCTATTCTCCTCATGGATCGTGACCCTTCCCACCTCTCCAAACCTCCTTTTGATCGCTTGATCCCTGAACTCCTGGACCGCGTCGTCAAGGCTCTGGACATTTGTAATGCCGTTACCAACGGGGTTGAGTCCATAAGACATTGCCAAAAACTGTCCCAGATTGCTATTTCGGCTTTGAACCAGAAACCCATCGGAGACGGCGAAGTAAAGCGAGCTAAAAGGGCTTTACTTACGCTCATGTCAGCAATAAACCTGGACGACAAAGAAGGCACCCATGCTAAATCCACGGAAAGGAGCTGGTCCTTTGGTCACCGAAGTGGTAATAAAGATCGAGTCGCCGGACATTTCAGGTCACTTTCTTGGCAGGTGGCTAAGAATTGGTCCGCCGCAAAACAGATTCAATCTACGATTTACAACCTCGTCGCGCCACGTGGAGGGGAGGCATCCGGTTTACCCTCCGCCATTTATACAATGAACGTGATCATGATTTTCGTGATGTGGGCATTGGTAGCCGCGATACCTTGTCAAGAGAGGACCGGTCTGCCCACTCATTTCCCGGTTCCCAAACAACTGAATTGGGCCCATAGCTTGATCGGGTTACAAGAGAAGATCGCCGACGAGTGGAAGAAGAAAGAGAAGAAAGGGGTGACTGGGTTGTTGGACGAGATGCAGAAAATGGAGAGATCGGTTCAGAGTTTGATAGACTTCACGGATTCTTTTCAGTTCCCCGGAGACGCTGAGAAATTAAAGGAAGTGGCTGGTCATGTAGCGGAACTAACGGAGATTTGTCGGGTAATGGAACAAGGATTGACGCCTTTGCAGATGCATATTAGGGAAGTGTTTCATAGGATTGTAAGAAGCAGAACCGAGTTCCTTGATGTGTTGGAGAAAAGTTCTTTACCGGCCATATAAAGGTCTTTTTCTTGGTCCTCGCCGGAGCTGTGAAAGGTTACAGTAGACACAATGAACCTGCAATATATTTTCTTTGCTTCTATTGTCTAACATCCATAATAATACAAATTTAAAATGTACCTTTTTTTATTTAGATTCTCAGGTAAATTATGCAAATATTGAAAAGTACTGCTGTACTTGTACTATTTTGTAATTGGAGGAGAAAGTTAAGAGTTCCTCACTTTTAAGAAAGTATATTGGATTTGGATCGACATATTCATATATTCTACTCGCATGAATTCAATTTTTTTTAACATAATGAATTCATTTTTTTGGAAGTTTATGGTTTTTAATTTAATATTTTTTTCGGTGATTTCATGTTTGCTTTTAAGCATTTAGATATTTTTTATATTAGTAATATCTTTTAGTTATCAAGTAGTAGAGGTAAATAGTGTTTGATTTCTAAATAAAGAAAAAGTAGAGTACACCATCGACCGTCTAGAATTTAAATTGAAGTGTTTAATAATGTGCAAACAACGAGAAATTATATTATGGATCATTTCTACTATGTTATCTATTTATCAATATTTTATGTATAATAATACAAATAGACAAATCGGATGAACATATAGATTGGATCGAATAAATAGACAAACTGAACAAAAAGACAGACGGACAAAATAGATTGAATAGACGGATAGACAAACCGGACAAACAAACATACGAACATACGAAATAAACGGACGAACCAGACCAGATGGATGGACGGATTAGAACAGATAGATGAACCTAACAGACAGACAGACCGAACTGGATGAACAGATAGACGGACGAACAAAAAAATTGAATCGAATAGACAGATAGACGAACGGACAAATAAACGGACCGGACGAACATATGAGACGAATAGATCGACAGACGGACAGACCGGACCAAATAGACAAATAGACAAACAAACAAATAAAAGAATAGACTGAACAAACAACAGACCGAATAAATAAATAGACGAACCGGATTGAACGGACAAACAAACCGACGAATCGAATGAACAGATGGAAGGAGGAATGGAGGGACCTGTGACATATCTGATACAAGTCTTCGATATTATTCGGCTTCAACTTTTCTCATTTGCCCGTGTGGATTAAGATCCTGCTGATCAAAGCTTCTTTCTCCCCGCTAACAGGAAGGTTGTGGCCATTTAAATAATTTTTCAAAGCTGCTACCGTCAAAGTGTTCAACTGCAAAATGAGGAATAAATAAGTATGATAAAAGAAATATTATGACTGCTAGAATATATATATATTCTCAAAAGGAGAGATTTCTTTTATCTTCTGAAATAGCATTTACATGAACAAATTTACTTCAAAATAATCGGTTCCCGTGTCCGAGAGAAATTAAAAGCATCACTGAAACACAGATAAAACACTTAATTCCACTTTCCCTTTTCTGCAAGGTTACTCCAATTCCAATCAAAATCCTTGACTGCATTTTCCGTAATTGCTTTACGTTTTCTTGAGGCCTCGCCGGCTTTTTCTTTATTCTATAATATAGAGGAATCACAAATGTTGTTTAAGCGAGCTGCCACCATTCTCATTCTTTAGCATCACATTCACTGCCCAGAAATTTGGACAGTTTAGAAGCATACAAAAAGTGTGGCCCATTTACGTTTTATAATTTATATCGGATTAGATTACGTTCATGGATGGTTTTTAATCATTTATGCTTGGGACCTGTGAATATTTTTATTTCCGAATGCTACATTTGTGGGTAAAATACAATCCAATTCTCTTCCCACATTATTGTAGCGATGTCTTTTTTCGCTAAAAAACAGATTTTTTGAGGTGTTTGTAATTTTTCGGATATAAAAAGTTTATTCCGTGAGGTTTTTTTTAAAAACTGCATTTTATCAAAAATTGGAGTCGCCACCAGCTACTGAGGTAGGCCGGACACCATAAAACCAGAGAGTTGAAAACTATTAGGTTCGGGAGTCGGTTACGGATGGGGAAGGATTAGCACCCCCACACCGCCCAAAATTGATACTTTAATAATTACCGCTTTATTAATATTAGATCTTCCGGATTAAAGTGACGATTAGTTTAAAATTCGGTTATAATTGCGAATAAATTTTAAAGGCCTCGTTATCCGAGAGTAAACGCCCAACCACTATCACTACGCCTGATACTGGCCCCGTTTACGCTCGGATAAAAGGGCACCGCATTGACAATTTATATTCCATTATGCAACATAAAAAAACCAATAAAAACATACATCCACATTGACATGATACTAAAACATGAATATTACAATGTTAAACAAAAGTATTGAAATACGTAAAAATATAACCCATCATAATATAAACAAGGTAAACATGAACTAGAGAAACGTGCTTCAAGATTAAATTATAATCGTATCACGCTTGTGCCTATAAAAATCATAGATAGTATGCATGACATATACATAAAAAGGGTACGAAATTAACGAGTCAACAACACCACAAAAACGTGCTAAAACCTTATCAATGACATAATTAACATGTAAAAATAACAACAAAGACAATACATATAACGAACAATATCATACTATCAAGTAACCTACAAAGAAGCGAAATGGACATAAAAACATGGTATTTATGAGACCAAACACGCCATAAATTAATATACATCCTAATGTACAAAACGAACATAATAAGCTAACGTGTAAACATGATATGCACATTAAGTTAAATATAACAACAAAAGACATATGTAATACGAACGATCAAATTAAAACACAAAAATGATATAATACACGATAAAACATAAATAGACAAGGCGTGAATGAAACATATGTAAATATGATGTGCAACACAACACACTAAAAAATAGATAAAAGGAATAAAAGATATAAAAGTTTAAAGCATCATAAGGACTAAAATGAAAAAGAAACCAAACCTAAAAACATAAATTAAATATACAAAAGACGTAACTAAGGACTTGATTAAAAACTGAATTAAACTCCAAAGGACCTATCGAGTAATAAACCCATGCGGCAAGCTCAAAGTGCAAGAAATTGAAACACGAAAGGACTTTGAAGGTATTTATGCCATTTAAGATATGATCCAATTCAATTTCGGGATTTAATTGAACGAATGTGAAATGGAGATGCTGATTTGAAATAAAAAAGGGATGCAAAAGCATGCGATAACAGAGAACATGGATTGAAAATGCAATTATCCCATGACCAAAAATAAAAGCGGGAAAGGGTAAGATGACTTATCATGTAATTAGCCCATTTAAACGCCAAAGGGTTATTATTTGATTTATAACCGGTAGAAAAAAGAGATTAAATCTAAACCTAAAACTCAGCTTTTCTTTTTTCTCTCAACAAACTCGACGGCGTCGCTCACCCCTTTCGTCTCCAGTGTCGTTCACCGGCGGTTCAGCATCCCGACGAAGAGGGAATGACGACAGCAACGTAGGACAGCCGGTAAGGTTCGAGTTTTCCTTTTGTTCTTGTCTGATTCGAAATGAAATTTGAAGCAAGAACAAAGATTTTGGTTTTAAAACTGAAAAACCGATTTGGTTGTGAGATTCAAACTAAGGAAGAAAATAGAATAGCAGAGAGTTTGAAACCTTCTAAATTTTTTATTTTGATTCCCGAAATCCTTTTTTACAAATTTTCGAACAAAGCCCTTTACAACTCTTTCCCCCCCCCTCTCCTTTCGATCTCCAAAGCCCCCCTTTTACAACAAACCACTGATAGTAAAAGTAGATCTAGTGTTTACTATTGACAAACAATTGATTGGATATGAAAATCTCAGAACCCATGCTTGATCTGACTTGTTTATTTGTTTCTTGCATGTCCGGTTTGGTGAGGGCCGGTGAGATCGTACAGCGGCAGCAGGCGGAGCGATGATGCGGCCATGTGGCAGAGAAGATAAGAAGTCATCTCGGCCAGATCTACTTTGGACCGTTGGATCAAATTTGATCCAACGGTTAGGATCACTTGGGGCATGAACGGTCACGATCATTCCTGAAGTGTGTGGTGTTTGCTGGAGATGATGACACGTGGCAGAGGAGATCGAACGGTCTCGCGCGTGCGTTAGTCGAACGGCCTGGAGGTGTGCTTCACGCGCGCTGGATGGCTCATCTCGGGTTGATCGTGGCCGTTGGATCTGGATTTGATCCAATGGCCCTCCTTCAGCTGCTGCAAGGAAAAAGATGATAGTAGATCTCATATAGGGTTTTAGGGTTAATTAGATGGGATTGGGCTGGCCGAAAATGGGCCTTGTAAGTTATATTATATATATATTCTTTTGGGTTTTGTAATATTATGTGGACTTGGACTGTTATTATAATATTTGAGTTTTATGTTTTGGATTTTATTTTACATTAGTCCAATAATAATAATAATAATAATAATAATACGATATTACATACGTACGTAAACGTGCACACTCATATAAGTGTAACATACGAATACACATGCAAACATTAATTAATGTAACATACTAACATACCTGCATATAATCATACACTTACTGTACACATACAAACAATGTATACATAAAGCATAAACACGTATGACACAAATAAATGTTAACACATACATAATATGTATAATATGCCTGCACTTACATGCATCACACCTATTTCTCACACACTTTAATCACATATAATATGCATACATACAATAATTATTAAACTAACGCAATACTTATATACCGGATAAAAATGAGTGATTACAATGGGGAACAAGTGGGATACAATTAACAGAAATTCTCCGCCTCAAAAAACACTAGGCTTAGTTCATGTTCTGCAAATTGGGTACTCTCTCCACCTAAGGACCTTTGTATTCTGCTTTGAGCTTTATGTTTAATGAAAAGTTGTTTTTTCGTTAAAAAAAATCACACACCACCAATATTTAAGATAATTTATTTAGTATAAATAAGGTCAGATATAAAAACGTGGGATTTTGAAGTTTTAATTAAAATACGATTAGACTTAAACATGTATGGGGTTACTTATAATAAAAAAAACCTTAAAACGGAATAGTTTGGTTTAAAAATAACCTAAAACATAATGTTAAGTAACATTTTATCAAAAAATAATTAAGTGACTAAAACATAAACACATGAGTAGATGAGGTACCAAATAGGTAGTTTATCTTAAGTTTTAATTCAAATGAAAATTAGAGTTAAACATGAAGGGGGTTACTTGTATTAACAAAATAACTTAAAACTGAACTAGTTGCTTTAAAAAATTGCAGTTCACATGCTTTTGTGTTGTGTACTTAATTACTAATGATTTTTATTAAATTAAAACAAATTAGTTGAAAACTTTTTAAAATACCCAGAAGCCCGGATGGCTGGTGGCAATGTCGGCAAATAAAGACAAAAAAAGAACAGATTAGCCGTAGTTGTAAAGCAACACGAAGTCGACATCTTACTGACTCTTCCCACTTTTTCATTTATATCTTCTGTATCAGATCTGCTCTTCACCGCAACAATGGCAATGGCTTTGTGGCTTCTTTTTTCTCCCTTTCTTTTCCTCTTCGTTTCTGCCAATACTCAAAGTAAGTCTCCCTCCTCCTTTATCTTATCCAGTTATTAGCTACTGTCCCATAAATTGACTTTTTTTAATTGTGTGATGAATGAATGAATTCTTACATCGTTCCGGTCTTAAGAAGTGAACTAATCTGCTTCATAGCTATAAAATCTACTACTTTTTCCATGATTATTTCTGGGTTTCTTTCATATTTTCCGAATGCAGCTGTTATCTCTAAGCCGTCAAGATATGGTATTGATCTGAATCTCAGGCATCGCAGTTCTAAACTTTTGATGATTGCCCATTTTTCCTGGATCACGTGTTTAAAGCTGTGTATTTTAGCTAGTTGGTTTGTTTTGCTGTCATTGAAAAAGGAAAGGAATTTTACTTTTGGATCTTAGATTTCCTTGTATCTTGGTTAGAAGCTTCTCTATTTTAATGCTCGTTCATCATTTCTCAATATTAGATCTTCTTAAGTATCTAATGGCTGTCTTGTAGAAAACATTGAGATAGATATATGGAAGCTTAAGATGGAATTAGGATGTGGCATCTGTAAACATATAAAGCTGAACTCTGGTTAGCCATGATATAACATGATACTAACTAAACATCTCTTGTATAGGACTTGTATAGGAGAGAGGAGGAAATTGCCGACTGAGTGCAATCGTTGTGCTTTCGGTTTATAATCTAATTGTATTGTTATTCTTTAGCCCTGATGATTGGACTGTTGAGTTGTAGCCAAAGTAACCGATAACCCTGCGGATGAGTTGGTGGCTGTGCTTAATGCCAATAGGACAGCACACGAGTCATCGTCTCTGGCCGACAACCAAGGCCTGGCTTGCATTGCTTTGCAATATATAAAAGCATTCCAAGGTGATTGTAAAGCTATAGGAGAATCCAAGAAGCCTTCTGATTCTCTATTTGCTGAACTTTTTGCCCCCACCTGTGGTGTTGACACCTCGACCCTCACTCCAATCACTGGCCGTTTACTTGGATGTCAATCCAAATATGTCGAGCCTTCTGAGGCATTCTCGATGTTGATGGAAAACGATAAGAGTTTGGAAATTCTTTACAATAAGAACCACACCGAAGTTGGGGCTGCTGTGACCGGTACAGATGGTGGGGGTCCCTATTTCTGGTGTGTGCTGTTCAGCAGTGGTAAGCATAATAGTAGCTTTGTTCCACAGGGAGGTGTAGCTAAAATTTCGAGACCTGGATGCTTTAGTGGTGCCAATGATCAATGCAGCGGTGCTGATGATTTATCTCGACCTAGTCACATGTGGTTGTACGCTGTTACAGCTTTCATTGCTGCGGGATATGCCTTTGGGTTATGATCATGATTCATATCCTATAGTATCTGAGCCGTTCTCCACTTGATTTGTTCACACTTTATGCCATTGATTTCTCCAGTTTTATGTGTAAAATTTCGAATTGATTCAACATACTTGACGTGACAGTTACGTCGTTTTCTCTTAAAATGGTACATGTTTATTGTTGAGATACGTTCATACCTTTGGGACTAGATTGTGATAAGTTGCTGGTGTACTATTCCATTTCAGTTGAAATTGAATGTTTTCTTCTGCGGTATCAGATGCTTGAAAAATGAACCGACACATTTGCACAACGCTAATGGTATTGGTCTATATTACTCGGATTTAAGGGTAAGTGTCAAATGAGGGTTCATTATAGTTATATTTCAACTTTTCTCTAACCCAACAAGATGAGTTTAAATCTAATAAGAATTGTGGAAATCATACACAACTGAGTTTAACAATTTAACTGCATATTCCCCCTTGCAAGGACATGACTGAAAATGAAGTTTCATGATTTATGTTCTATGATAAAGCACTTTCTGTTGTTAGAAATTCAACTTCAACCAAGTTTTTCAGTTCATGCCAGAATCTTACACTTCAAGACGGCAAGAGCACAAAAAACCAGTAAGATTCCAGCAGAAGAACCACTGGCTCCATGAATCCAGCTAGGTTCAAAGCTTGTAAAGCTTTCGTCACAGTAAAGCGACAAAGCAATGGCCAAGATTAGTATCAATAGAAGAAGAGGTTAAAGAACCCTAAGACAATCTTGGCCATTCCCTTGTTGATATAAAGAGGTTAAAGAACCCTAAGGCAATCAAGCCTATGGATTGCAGTAGACATAACATAACCATGAGGTGAAGTCCATGGATTGCTCTTCCAGCTCTGGTTAAGATATAGACCATGCTCTGGTTTCACCATTCAAGTCTTGGGTCCAGTCTGTTAGTATGATGGATTACCCTTTACAAACTTCTCTCGAAAGAGTTAAAACTTTAAATATTGATATGCAGATGGTGACACCCAATCAAGCCAATTAACATGATATTCTGCTACATTCCTTGATAAACGTGCATTGGACTAATCCAGACATAGAACAATGAGGAGGGACAGATCAACCCCCGTACTCAATGAGGTTGTATCCACCGCTTCAATGCGGGTTACAAGCGACAACTCTTCTCACTCTGACCTGCATCATATTTGATGGCATCATGTAGGCAACTTCTTTGAAGGTGCTTTTTGTTTTCGACTTGCTCCTTACGTTTTCCTTTTTGCTTTGAAATGTAAATACATGTGCTATACTGATACGGAGACAAATACGAGAAACGATAATTCTAAAATTACAAGGTATGTTCAGAGTCGGCTTTGGGGCAGGTCGAACCAATTTTTTTCTAATAGATGCCTTTTTTTCAATTTTTACTATTTAAACAGTTATAGTTTAATTTTTCTAATAGTT
>JAGYYJ010002566.1:0-64494 GCA_019671005.1 Hibiscus mutabilis | reverse complement strand
TAAACTGGACAGCAAGGATGTCTACATTCATCCTTGTCCACATTCATCCCCTTTCTCTTCATATGATAGCAAAACAAGGCAGCCCAAGAGTCCTTCTTAATTTGGACGAAAATATGACTAAATTCAACCTCAATTTGTCTAAACGCATTAAGATGAGCATTTATCTTTCTTGTAACACCTTTTCATATTCTGCCTACTTCTACTATAAATAGGCATCTTTAGGATCATTGTAAGACACACTTTGAATATATAAAACATCTTTGAAAGATTGCTTTCATTCTTGTTCTCTTGTAGAACTTTATCGGCTTCAAGTTAGTCTTGTAGTCTTCATCCATTTCCCTTTTGTTATAGCGTTGGTTCCTAGCTCATCTATAGCTAGTGGGTCACGTTCCATATCCTACCACTTCATTTCCACTTTATTATATTGCTGGTTCCTAACTCTTTATAGTTAGGGGGTCACAATCCATCCTTTGAATTTCTTCATCTTAACGCCAACACCCCATCATCTTCACCTACATTTTCATCTTTTATTTTTTTTTTCTTCCATAATCACAACTATCACTCTTCCTACACCCCTTCTACATATCTTTCATTCCATTATTTCTATTTCTTATTTATCTATTTCTACTTACATTGTTGTTTGAGTAATTTCAGAATACATTCAAAGCACTGCAGAGTTCTTACTAGAATCACGATCGGGCATTCATATATATGATTCAAAACTCATAGTCGAGATCATATCACCCATCTACAAGATAAAACTTGTTAAAAGCACCTTTTAAACAATAAGTATAAATTTCCTTGAAATCTGGATCATTAGGATACAATTGCTTTATATGTTTGAATCCCAATATAGTAGCATGCATTTGAGTAATTAGGGTATACCTTCTAGATAGTGCATCTGCTACTACATTATCCTTACCTTTTTTGTACTTGATCACATAAGGGAATGTTTCAATAAACTCCATCCACCGAGCATGTCTCTTGCTCAAATTACCTTGGCCGTTTAGCCACTTCAATGATTCGTGGTCGGTGTGTATGATGAACTCCTTTGGAAGAAGGTAGTGTTGCCAAACTTCAAGTGCACGAACTAATGCAAGGAGCTCTTTATCATAAGTTGAGTAGTTCAAATGTACTCCTTTTAACTTCTCGCTAAAGTAAGCGATTGGTTATTTTTCCTGTAAAAGAACTGCGCCTATGCCTATACTGGAGGCATCACATTCTAACTCAAAAGTTTTAGAAAAATCGGGAAGACGAAGAATTGGGGCAGTATAAAGTTTACCTTTTAGTGTTTGGAAGGCTTGTTCTTGTGCCTCACCCCAATGAAAACCTACCGTTTTTTTGATGATATCTGTCAATGGTGCGGCAATGGTAGAGAAATCCTTGACAAAGCGACGGTAGAAGCTTGCTAGGCCATGGAAGGATCTCACCTCTGTTATGGATGATGGCGTGGGCCATTCTTGAATTGCTTTGACTTTTTCATTGTCAACATGGATACCCTATGCACTTACTATAAAGCCTAGAAAACTAAGACTTTCACTACAAAACACACACTTTTCCATGTTAGCATCTAATTGTTCTCTTCGAAGAACTTCGAAGACTGATCTCACATGAAAGATATGTAAATCAAAAGAAGAAGAGTAGATAAGAATATCATCGAAATAAACAACAACAAACTTACCTCTAAACTCCCGAAGGACATGGTTCATCAATCTCATGCATGTGCTAGGAGCATTGGTCAAACCAAATGGCATAACTGTCCATTCATATAAACCGAACTTTGTCTTGAAAGCGGTTTTCCATTCATCTCCTTCTTTCATTCGAATTTGATGATAACCACTCTTCAAATCAATCTTGGTGAAGATGTATGCACCATAGAGTTCATCAAGCATGTCATCTAATCGTGGAATAGGATGCCTATACTTGATTGTTATTCGGTTGATCGGCCGACAATCGACACACATTCTATATGAACCATATTTCTTTGGCACCAAAAGTACTGGAACGACACAAAGGCTTAAACTCTCACGAATGTAGCCTTTGTTGAGTAGTTCTTCCACTTGCTTTTCTAACTCCTTGGTTTCGTCGGGATTACATCTATATGTTGGTCTATTTGGAATAGAAGAACCCAGAATTAGGTCAATTTGATGTTCAATTCCTTTTAAGGGTGACAAACCGTCAGGTGGATCACCTAAAACATCATTGAAGTCCTGCAAAAGAGAAACAAACACACTAGGCAAACTTTTGTTATTGTTAGTGATAGAAAAAATTGTTCCCTAAAGTAGATGAGGATGCAAGGCTGTTTAAGGAAGGGGGCTTGCCTCATTTCTTTTTCTCTCACATAAATATTTTGAGACACTTTTTGCTCACATTTAGGATCACTCACCACCCCTGGGACTATACTTATTTGGCTTTTATCACTACTGGCCTCTTTTGTACTTGCCTTTTGTTTTTCATTATTTTTTTCTTTTTCATCTTTTTTTATTCCCACCTCCTCACAAAACTTCTTCATTCGCATATGATCTTTGTACACCTCTTTTGGATCGAGTGGAGCCAAGGTATACTTTTTTCCATGGTATACAAAGGAATACTTAGTTAACTTACCATGGTGAGTCACATCACGGTCATACTGCCACGGTCGTCCTAAAAGTAAGTGAGATGCTTGCATAGGGATAACATCACACCAAACATCATCACAATATTTACCCATAGTAAAAGTGATTAAAGCACGTTTGTTTACCTTTAATTCTGACCCTTCATGAAGCCATTGGAGATAATATGGCTTTGGATGGCGTTGACAAGGTAGGTCAAGTTTATCAAATAGATAGCTGCTCACCACATTCGCACAACTTCCGCTATCAATGATGACAGAATATAGTTTGCCTCTGATCAAACATCTTGTGTGGAAAATATTTGTTCTTTGCATCTCCGTATCGTCGATTGCTTGGATATTAAGTGAACGTTGAATCACCAAGCTTTTAGGATCAGGTTCATCACTGGAGTAACCACCGGCGATGAATTCATTGTCAGACAATTACTCCTCCGACTCGGATGAGTAGCTCCCATCTTCTCGAATAAGAAAGAGTCTTGTATTCGGGCAGTCTCTTTTATAGTGTCCATGACCGTTGCACTTGAAGCATACAATCTCCCGAGTTTGTTTGAGTGTTTGTGTGTTTTCCGCCAACATGGGGGTTTTTGTCTTGGTTTTGTCCAGTGACTTGGATGTTTCAATTTTCTGCTTTGGTCTACTTGAGTCAAGCAAAGGTTTAGAATAATTAGAATGAGATAAAGGTTGAGTGATACCTTTGTCATAGTGATAATTCTTTTGTCGATATCGTTGTCGATCTTTGATGCGCTTTTCAATTGTCATGGCGAATTGGAATGCCTCTTGAAGGGTGTAGTAGGTTTTGAGTTCAAGTACCTCAAGAATGTTGTCATTGAGTCCGACAACAAACCTAGTCATTGTATCCTCTTCATCCTCTTGGATATCGGCTCTTTGCATCAATGATTCCATCTCTTTGAGATACTCATCAACAGTCCTGTAGCCTTGTCGGATTCTTTGTAACTTTTGTTTGATCTCTCGCCGGTATAATGGGGGAACGAATCGTTCTCGCATGACTTCTTTAAGTTCTCCCCATGAGGTTATCTTGGCTTCTCCATTGAGACACCGATTGCGAACCAATTGGGACCACCAAATGGATGCGTGTTCAGTGAATTCGAGAGTCAACAATGGAACTTGATCCTCTTCGGGGCATTGATAATACTTGAATATAAGATCAACTCGATTTTCCCAGTCACAATAAGCATCAGGGTCATACCTTCCTGGAAAAGGTGGTACAGTGATTTTTGGTTTGGCTAAGGTGTTTGTTGCTCGCCTCGGCTCTATGCGAGGATTGTTCCCATGCCCTCTATTCTGAATGGGAACAAGATTTGGACGCCTAGGCTCTTTAGTATCGCTTGCAATTGCAGTGGTTTCTAATCTCCCAATGGTTTGAGTGATTGCGGTTACGACTGTATCGGTGTGCTCAAGCTTGGCTGCCAAAGAGGTTACAATCCGTTCAAGTTTATTGAGAGTATTCGAAACTTCTTGAAGAGTCACTTCATGTGGTTCTTCATCGTTACTCGTTTCTGACATCCTGAAACACTCAGATTTAAAAAGGTGAAAAGCAAAAGAAAACTAGAAATCTCACTAAACACTCCAAGGAATAAACATTTAGCGAGGCTAGTAAACCGATCTCGCGCTCTTTAAAGACCTTCATGCCACAAGTCAACAAGTTACAATCAGAGTTTAATCCTAACAATGAGTCCTAATTGTACTAGGAGTCCAATGAAAGGCTTGACACCAATTGAATATAGTTGCAACAAAGAAGGATTGGAATGCAACTTTTAGTCCTACTCACACCAGAAAAGAGAAGGTGATAAATTGCGTAATAGAAGAAAGAAAAAGCAAAACAAAGGAACGTAAGAAACTAAGAGTAGAAAAAAATAGTAGAGAAAGATGATAACCCCAAAACCCAGAAACAACTTGAAGGAAGAAATCCAATGTTGAATCCACTTCAATGTGATGCTTGTGGTGGTTGATGATGGTGATCTTGATGATTCTTGATGGTGATTGGTGGCTAGGTATAAGCTTTCTCACTTTTCTTCACTTTTCTTTCTTTTCTTTTCTTTTTTATTTTTTTTAATTTTTTCTCTCTTTTTTTCTTTTTACAAGGTAAATAAACTGAAAATAACGAAAATTGAAGAAAAAAATAATGAAAATAGGGTTAAAGAAGGGGGAAAACCCTAATTTGGCTGAAACTTTATCCACTTCGTTCGAGGTGTTCCCGAACTCCAAAAATTCTGAAATATTGTGTGGTGACTCCACCAATGGTGTAGATCTGATCTGGAAAGTTTCAGCTCAAAATTCACTCGTTTGGTTTTGACGAATTTTCCCTAATTTTCGAGTTTTTTTCCCAAAAACGCCAAAATTCTTGCCAAGAATCGTCCCAAATCTGATACCAAATGATAGAGTAGCGCAATCTTGTATTTGGAAGCCTTCAATCAAGTTGTTGCAAGAACTAGGAGCTCTAGACTCAATCAAGGAAGTTTGGGCAGATCTGAAAATTCAAGAGAAAAGAGAAGGGATTTTCTTGAATTTTTCAGATTCAAGGCTGGAAATTTAAAGAAAGAAAGACGAGATGAAGGGTTAGATGATAAAAATAAGAATATAAATAAAAAGATGAGAAAAGATTAAGAAGAAGATAGGTAAAACAAATCTGAAAATTCCAGTTTTGTTTATGGAATTATGGAAGATGGTGTGAAGGTTGAAGATGAAGATGGCTTGCGAATTGTTGATGTTGTTTTGTCCTCGGCACCCTCGTAGACTCAATTATCTAAGCAAGCAACCTCAAGTGGCTCTAACCCACCCTCCTAGACGTGATTATCTAAGCAAGCAAGAGTGTGAAGATGATCTCTCTCACAAGAACTTGTCGAACTTATGTTGAAGAAAACTTCGAAGGCACAAGTAATCAGCACTTGCAAAAACAAACTCACTAAATATTTCATAAATCTGTCTTACAATGATGGAGGCTTCATCCTTTTATAGGTGAAGGATAGACAAAGTAATTTAACTTCTACTAAAACAAGGAAAACCTAATCTAATTAAAAATAATAATAAAATAACAACCTTTAAACTCCTTGTGCTTGTGTGGCAAGGGATAGGGTGATAAGGCAAGTTATAAGCTGATAAGGGCTGGTTGCTTGGGCAGCAAGTAAACTTGATGAAGGCTGGTTTGCTTGGGTATCAAGTAATGGGCTGATAAGAGCTGTTTTGATTGGGCAGCAAGTAAAAGTTGATAGGGCCTTTACTTGGACGAATTTAAGGGTATTTGGGCTGGTTTAGATGATAAGAAATTGGTTCTTGGGCAATGAGGCATATGTGGGCTGTTTAAAAAGCTAAATAGGCCTAAAAACACTTGTAAATCCTAATTTGGGCTAAAAATAAAAATCTGACCCAATCTTTTATAGTAACAAGTATTGGGTCTAATTACAATAAAAAAGGCTAATTAATGGACATCTAAAGGCTCATGGATATCCATCTCCAAAGGTGCAGCAAGTTGAGTTTTTGTGACCCAATTATTCTTGAAGGATGTTAAGTGTGGACTTCCTTCAAGAAATTCTTCTTTCTTCATGGCAGCTTGTAATCCTTGGCTCACGAATACTTGGACGGTCGAATTCAGCTTGTCCTTGATTAGCTTAGACTTGGCTCGGGTTATTGGGCCAAGTGGAAAAGTAAGTCCATCTTGTCCTTGGAATTGCCTTGTGGTACATGTATCAGTGCAGTGGCCTTACTTGCTGACGAAGCTTTAAACTGGTGGGAAACTACAATCCTTACTATTCTGGAAAATTCTGTCACTTGGGAATTTTTCCTAAAGGAATTCCGGAAGAAATATGTGAGTGGACAATATCTAGCTGAAAGAAGTAGACGTTTCTTGCATCTCGAGCAAGGTGGAAGACCTGTAGAATAATATATCAGTGAATTCTATAAATATTGCAAGTATGGAGCTGAATATATCAAGAAGGAGGATGACAAATGTAGGATGTTTATTGAAGGATTGAATGATGAGTTGAGCCTGATGTTCATAGCTCTCGGAATAACTGATTTACAGGACCTAGTGAATCGAGCAACTGACACGGAGTCTCGAATGAAAGCGGCTGATAATAGAAGAGAGAATTTTTCTAAGAAAGATAAAAGATCCCGAAGTGATAACAGATCTCAGTGTCCTTCAAAGAAATCGAAAGGCCAAGGAGGGAGCTATTCGAACCAAGTTACTTCACCAAGGGGTAACTTCATTCCTTAGCCTCAAACCGTAATCAAATCTTCTACTCCAACAATCTCCATTAATAGCTCGGGATACACAGGTAGGGAACCTCAATCTCGACACTGTAACATCTGTCAAAACTACCATTCTGGTCAGTGTAGGAGACAATCAAATGCTTGTTTCCGATGTGGAAGTATAAATCACTATGTCCGAGATTATCCTCAAGCTTTTGACAAGCCCTCGGTTAAGGTGGCCTCAAATTCGAATCAAGCTCCCCCTTCTAAGGGAAAAGGGCTAAGACAAGCTCAATCAAGGAACTCATGAAGATCTCAGGGTTAAGCTATTACCACCACTCATCAAGAGTCCCAGGCCTCTGCTCGTATGTACCACATTCGAAGCCGTGAGGATGAAGGGGCACCTGATGTTATAGTAGGTACTATTGAGCTAAATAATAGTCCTGTATATTCTTTAATTGATCTGGGATCTACCCATTCTTTTATCCATTTTCCTTTAATTGAAAAGATGAATCTAAATTCTGAGATTGTTGCTCAAGAACTCCTAGTTTTGGACCCTGTAGGAAAATGCATGGCCTTAAATGTTCTTTGTAGGGACTGTCCTTTATTTATTCAAAACATTCCTTTCCCTAATAATCTTTATGTACTGCCCTTCATTGAGTTTGATTTAATCCTGGGTCTGGACTGGTTAGGAAGACACCGGGCTTGGGTAGACTGTAACAAAAGAAAGCTTTATCTATGGGGTTTGGGAAAAGAATCAATATCCTTAATCCATCAAAATTCCAAAAGGCCAAATCGTGTATTATGTAATATACTCGAAACTGTTAAAACCAAGCCTGATATCAAAATTCCTAAGGAACTCCTGGGACTGCCACCAGACCGAGGAGTGGAATTCAAAATAGAGACTCAATAGGGAATCAACCCTATATCTATTACTCATTATCAAATGGCTCTTGTGGAACTAAAAGAACTTCAGAAGCAGTTACGAGAACTGCAAGACAAGGGGTTTATTCGACCAAGCTCTTCACCATGAGGAGCCCTGGTACTCTTTGTCTAGAAGAAAGACGGATCAATGAGGTTATACATAGACTATCGGCAACTTAATCAAGTCACGATTAAGAATAAGTACTCGCTTCTGAGAATTAAAGATTTGTTTGATACTCTGAAGGGTGCTTCAGTATTTTCTAAGATTGACCTTAGATCGGGGTACTATCAAATGAAAGTAAAGGAGTCTGACATTCCCAAAACTACCTTTAGAACTCGATATGACCATTATGAGTTCTTAAAAATGCCATTTGGTCTGACAAACGCCCCTACTACGTTTATGGATCTTATGAACCGAGTCTTTAAACCCTACTTGGATATATTTGTAGTGGTCTTCATTGACGAAATTCTGGTTTACTCGAATGATGAAGAGGAGCATTCAAGACATCTTAGAATTGTTCTTCAAACCCTTAGAGAAAATAGACTCTATGGCAAATTCAACAAGTGTGAATTTTGGTTGCCTGAAGTCTCCTTTCTTGGGCACGTAATTTCAGCCAAAGGGATCAAAGTTGACCCTAAAAAGATTCAATCTGTGCTTGAATGGAGATCCCTAAAGAACGTTGGGGAAGTTTGAAGCTTTCTTGGCTTGGCCGATTACTACCGAAGATTTGTTAAGGGCTTTTCTATTTTAGTTGCACCTTTGACTAAGCTCCTCCGTAAAAATATACCATTTGTTTGGTCTGAAAAACAACAAAGAAGCTTTGGTCAGTTGAAAGAATTCCCTTAAGGGGTAGGGATTTGTAATATCACAAATCGTAAATTAAATCCCTAATATGTTATTCCTTAAGTAGAGTTTAAATTAAATACATTGTGAAGGCTTTTATTGGACCAAATCGAACTTCTTGAGGTTAGGAGAGTAGAATCGAAAGGACCAAAATGTTGAAATTCTATAATTGCATGGTAAACTTAAAACTTATCAAGACCTTGATGATTTGGCTCCATGGATTGTTAGACATGTGGAATTCTATTACTATGAAGGGAGACAAACAAATAACATTGGTCTCCTTCATTTGTCTCTTGGTCGAAACGAGATAATGAGAAAGAGTGTGAGAAAGAGTCACCATAGTTGAACTTCTTGAGGTCTCGGTCATATTTGGATGCTTGAATTATTTGTTTTAATCAATAGAAGTAAGTAAATCTCTTGTTAACTTTGGTTAGATTGTTGCTATTCTTGATTGAGTTGTTGTTTATAGTTGGAGTGGGAACCGAAAATATGGATAGAGAGAATGATTTGATTATTGAATATATTGGCCATGAATTCATTGTTATTTTAGAAGGTTGATAATGCTGAAAATCTAAGAGTTAACTAGTGTTTGCGTAAGGGCTAAAGTCATTCGATTTTAGTAAATTCAAGCCTAGGTAATTAAGGCCCTGTCTGAAACTGTTTTAACAAATTTGCTTTGGGAAAATTGGATTAAATAATAGAATTAAAACCTTATAATGGTGCTAAGTAGTTGGTTAAATTGTTTGTAACCATACTAGGATTAAGGGAATAATTTGACATGGAATTTGTAATGTGTAAGTAGTTAATTTAATTTGAATCTGCCCTGTTTTAAGCAGGGCAGTGTAGAGGTTGTTTTGCTTCTATTCAAAGATATGTGTAAGTGTCAAGGACCACTTTGGTGTCGAATTAATGTTATCTAGCCCTGGATTAATGAGAATATGCAATTTAAGAGGATACATGTAACAGAGATGTCTAAATTGGCATAAAAGAACCCCTATTTGCAACAAGGGAGGATTTGAAATGATCTGAATCTAGGGAGATTGTTTTAATGAGTCTTAATTGCTTTAATTTGACTATGGTTACATCGATGAGATTAAAGAATTCTGTCCTAGAATCATGGTTAGGCTTGTGTGTATATTATAGAAAATTGAATGATGGTAACTTGATTCTAATGCATTGGTGAATTCTTGTTATATCTAGACAACAAGAATTGTGATCAAGAAGACGTGAGGAAGAAAGGGGTTATAATTCACGATCAAGATTAACTTGGAGAATCTATGAGTGTATCATGTGTTTAATTAAAGTTAATTACTTGTTATAATAGTTAAAAACAATCTAAAATGCTCATGAAGGCTTACGGCCTTACTTGATATGCTTGCTTGAATTCCTTGGAAGGTAAGTGCCAAGGTAAGATGTGATATATATGATAGAATCAAGCATGTTTGTAATTTACGAAAGTAAATGCTTGTTATGGCATCCCGAATGATAGTGTATTGAAATGTTTAATGAATGAGATTGTTGAGTATATAAGGTCCTTGGTGTACAATATCTAGGGTCGGTCAAGTAAAAAAATTGGCATGTCAATAAAATAATCTGAGCTCAGCCTAGAAATCTAGAATACAGTCCCCTGATAGGTACATGTGTACCCCTGAATATGATAATTAAGTTAGTCCAATGGTATAATTTTGGCCATTGTCTAATACTATGTTCGACAATAGCATTATGTGAACTATTAAATGAAATTGGTTAATTCAACTAAGGTTGCCTGCCTAGAATTGTTGATATAGATATGGATTGTGTGATTTAATCAACTCAAAGGAGTTGCATGATAATGAGACTGCCTTTTATGAAATATGTTGCTCAATTTAGTAAAATTGAGTCTGTGGAAGGATAAGAGTAATTGAAGATTTAATATGCATTTTGAAAGAGTTTATAAATGATTGATAATCTTGAGGATTTCCTGTTAAATGTGAATACTATTCTGAATTTGATTTACTATTCTATTGTTTACAATTAAACCCGAGACTATTTAATTTATTGCTTACCATGTTCTGTTACGGGATAACTGAGTGTGGAGCAAGTCAGGAGGTCAAAACAAGGTCACCAGAAGCACATAAAGTATGTTTGTAATTTTGTTAGATAGCTCCTAGTATGTTTGTAATTTTGTTAGATAACTCCTAGAAGGTGGCACTAGATTAAGGGCTTGTTATAATCTTAATCAGCTTGTATTAGAAGTATTGATGTATGTTATGTTTTGAAGAACTTGTATATATATGTGTGCTTGTCTATGGTTGATATAGATGGTCTTCATGTGGGTTTATTGATGGAATGATTGGTTAACTTAGAATTCTATGTGGTTAAAATTGCATAATATGTTAATAGCCGAAGATGTAGAATATCTTAGAAAGGATAATGCTTGTATGTTATTGATGTTAGATCAAGTTCGATTTATTTATAGAAGAAGATGGCCATCAAAAATTAATGCATATAATTCTTTAATTGACAAGCAATACAAGTTAATCAAACTAAGTCCAATTTGTATGCTAGCAATGATTTCTTTTTATTGATCAATACTAGTTTGGAAATGCTTGGCATGATGATCACTTGTTTGTTTGAGGATGGATCTGTTCGAATGGCCCATATGATTGCATGATTCTTATTGTGTTGAGTTCATTGCTTCTTTTTTGTAAAGCCTTTGGTTTATGTTTGCTTCTTGGGTAATTAACTCCACATACTTCGAATGCTTATTATCTTCTTAGATCTGAATTCCAATCAATTCGAACTCTAACTTGATAGACAAGTTATATTGTCTACTCTTAGCCTGGTAATTCCTTATAAGCTGGGGGTGGGATATTATAGTTGATGAATATGTTCATTGCATTGCTATTGATAGCTCATTGTATTGTTATTGTCATCACTTGAATTTCTATGCATTACTATGTTACTGCTATCATTTGACTACCTCACTAGGCAATATATGTCTAATGCATTGCATCTCATCCATTTTAGGTTAAGAGATTTACCATTGGGGATCGAAGAAGTTGAAGCATTGGACAAGTCACTAGTAAGTTAAAGTAGTGTATATCAACCCTATGAACTCCTAGAATGGTGGCAAAGTACTTGAACTAGTCAAATATGGCTCTTTTGGTATGTATGTTATGTGCTTGTGGTGTAATAGTGTTTAATGCCCTAGTGACCCTTTTGGAATAGCATAAAAGTGATTAAAATGTCATATATGGCTCTAAAAGGTGAAATCATGGTAAATGAATTCAAATGATCATAAAATTTGTTATGCAAGTAGTTTATGACCTGGAAATATTGTGTGCAACATTTCATTGTATTTGGATAATGTTTGGTAGGTTAAATCGAATAAAAACCAGCAAAAATCTGTCATTACAGGGCAGGGCGTATCGATACGGTTGATGGCGTATCGATACGTCCTTGCATATTTTGTTAGGTCACCGTTGGTCAAAAGGGGGCGTATCGATACGTCCTAGGTGTATCGGTATGGATTTTGGCTACTAGAATTTGGGATCAAAAATGGTATCGATGCGGGGTCAAGGCGTATCGATACATGGTCAATGCAGTCAACCAATATCGGTACGGCCTCAGCCATATCGATACGAGTCTCTTACCCTTGATACTAGAAATTAGGAATTTCAGCTTGGCGTACCGATACGGCCCCAAGTGTATCGGTACAGTGTTAGTTAAATTAGTTAAAAGCCACGGAAAATAGTTTTGCATTGTTTACAAAGAGGTCACCAAATCTTGTATAGTTTATGTAATACCCCAAAATTCAATTTAGAAGAATGTTACTTTAAGTGATAGCTAAGTTGATTAAGGTAATGTAAATTTTATAGAATAATTAAAGGCTTGGGGCTGAAATGAATGGATTAAAAGGAATGATACTCAAAAGGTAAAGGACTAAAAAGAATAATAAGAAGAGGTTGGGGAATGTATGGTAAGAAAGTGGTGGGTGGCCTATACACATGGCATTCCAAGAGAAATGCCATGAGAATGAGAACCGGCCATGTGGATTTCTAATCCCAAATCTAGTTATCCCCTTCCTCTAGAGAAGAATCGAAGCTTTTGGTGAGGAGAGAATGTGAGAATTCATCTTGGTGTCTTTGGAGTTTGAAGGATTCGACTATGGTGTAATTTAGTTCTTGCTTGTTGTTCGATTCATAGGAAAAAAGGGGTAAGCAATTCTAGTTGCCTTTCTTGAATTGAATCTTAGTTGGAGTTATGTGTGAATTTTTGTGAAATCAAACTTTGTTAATGGCTAGAGAAAAAAATTGAGCTATAACTTGAATTGTTAATCATTACGTGAGTAGCATCTAAAGGGAATGTGTACTTGTTGTTTGGTTTGAATGTCTCGTTTGATTTTCTATGAACTCTTGAATGCATGAATTTCGTTTGGTATTTGTTTCGAGAATATGAATCAAATAAAGGGATGGTTATAATCTAAGTTATTTCAAGATAAAACAATGGTTGAAACATGCAGATTTCTAAATCGGTATTAGGAAGCTTGTAATTGAGAATTCGAAATAAGTCTTCATTGATGGTATTGTTATTGAACTTAAAAGTTTGATATGTATATGATATTATGTATATATGGAATGCTATGTAAATTTGATAGATTGTTAAACATGCATAAATTAGTTATACTAGCTATAGGGGGATTGTTCGAATGAGATGATTGTGGAATTCACGTGCTTTAGGTGTTTTGGTAACATAGCTAAAGATAATAAATTTAAACTGAACTTGATATGAATGTGTATAAATGCAAATTGCCTTATTGAGATTATATGAACATGTTATTGGACAGCTTTGATGTGATTAAATGTGTTTATATGTAAACTACCATTTTCGGTGATTATATGTCTAAGAGAACCGTTTTAAGCTATTAAGCACATGAGTAATGACATTAGAGACTGATTTGTATGATACATAAAGCTGTTATATAAGCTTAATAACTGATTTGAAAGTGTTTATGATCTTTAAAGGAGCTTAAGGTTAAGTTAGTGAAATCTGCCTACAAGTTATGCATTGGCAGTAAGTTTGAAAATTCATAGAAAATCACATAGGTTAAAATATAGAACGAATCTTATATGTACAGAATCATGTGTATTTCTAGTTTCATTTAAAGAAAACGACGATCGATTTCGAGTCCTGGATTAAAAGATATGAATTTTTAATCGAATGTAGGACAGAAAAACTGGAAACAATTTTCTGCTCTGGACAGTCTATGTTTCAGGACTTTTAGGAATTTTCATAATTTTTGTAGATTTTATTAAATTGTGTGGCTTTATACTATTAGAACCATAGTCGAATCTAGTTTTTAACGGTGTAAAGAAAGTTAAAATACAATGAGTATTCTGTTCTGTAGAAGCAAATCTTTGAAGGAAGTGCATAATGCCAAAATTCTGGAAATAATTGCCTAGTTTAAAAGCAAGAACAGCTTGATATTATATGAATCTTGTGATTGATATTATACACATATTTGTGGGTATGTGTAAGTAGGAATGGTCTTGTCATTTGAGTTGGTTATAAATTGTTGTGTGTGTACACATGTATGATTGGCTATTTTGGTTTAAAATGTGTGGTGTTATAGCTTTGATAATTAATCTAAGGTTGCATACTTTGATTAGGAAAAAAATTGTGGCTTGAAAGCTAAAAGGAATCGGATAAGTAGCAACATAGGAATGAGGATTCGGGTATTCCGTAACATCGAAATAACAGGTGAGCATAGTCAAGAGATTCGAATAGAATAAAGCTACTCTTAGTATCTTGGTTGTTGTTCCAATTAATCCTATCAGACTACTTGACTAGCAAAGCATGTAAGATTAAGCTTGGAAAATGGTACGTACTTCCTTTGAAAGTACTTTTGATTTGAAATTGATTTAAGGATCATATTTTTGATCAAGGGTTACACTTATACTTGAAAGTATAAGCTTGCTTTAGAAAAGTTGTGTATGAAAAATAAATAAGAGTAATCTAGATTAGGGACATGCATGTGATTGTCCAATTCTATTAGAATATTGAATCTCACTAAATATTAGTGTATATACATTAAGGCTTGATTAAGGTTCGAATAACTACAAAACTAGATAAATATCTTATGATAACTTAATAATTCATGCTACCTTTCTAGTCACTTTAAGACTGGACTTGAATGTGAATAGAATAAATTAACTAATGTTTTAAAGCATACAATGCCTCTCGATTGAAAGAAAAATGAGTTATAAATATAAGCCTTGATTCGAGTTAGTCTTAGACACAATTGGCATGCCATAGAGTTCGTCGAGCTTGCTAGTTTGGACTACGGTCCCTTGTTGTTTAGATCAAGTGATCTATTGGTACGATTGGTACCTTTGTTTAGTAATAAATAGATTCAGTATCTTGTGTACTCTTGTTCTGGTACTATGTGTACCCTTGTTATTGTTACACTTATTGTGGATTCGTGTGTCTAGTAAGTTGTCAATCAAGGCTCATGACAACTTAAAATGTAAATTAATGAATCTTGAGGTAAAATTGAGAATTTGGAATGTATATTCCCTTGATATGTATTGGATTTCGACCTCTTGGTTTAGGAAGGACTAAATGTCCCTAGTTAAAGATAGAACTATGTTATATTAGAAATGGTAAATGGATAAACCTGGAAAACTACCAGGATTAGCATTCATTTGCTAAGAACTAAATAGAACAAATATCATGAATTCAGATTCATGCTAGACCGAATAATTTCTTGTAATGAAAGAAATGTTATGAACATATGCCAGATCTAACGGTTGCTTGTATTGAAAGATATGTTATGATACACATATTAGACCGAATAATTGCTTGTAATGAAAGAAATGTTATGAACATATGCTAGATCTAACGGTTGCTTGTATTGAAAGATATGTTATGATACACATATTAGATCGGATAATTGCTTGTAATGGAAGACATGTTATGAACATATGCTAGATCGAATGCTTGCTTGTAATCTTGAAAGAAAGTGGACTGTTTTGATATACTAAAGTGTATAAATGATTTACCTAGACTGTTTTGTGTAATCTTGAAAGAAAGTGGACTGTTTTGATATACTAAAGTGTATAAATGAATTACCTGGACTGTTTTGTGTAATCTTGAAAGAAAGTGGACTGTTTTGATATACTAAAGTGTATAAATGATTTACATGGACTGTTTTGTGTAATCTTGAAAGAAAGTGGACTGTTTTGATATACTAAAGTGTATAAATGAATTACATGGACTGTTTTGTGCAATCTTGAAAGAAAGTGGCCTTTTTTGATATACTAAAGTGTATAAATGAATTACATGGACTGTTTTGTGTAATCTTGAAAGAAAGTGGACAGTTTTGATATACTAAAGTGTATAAATGAATTACTTGGACTGTTTTGATATACTAAATTGTATAAATGATTTACCTGGACTGTTTTGGTGTAATCTTGAAAGAAAGTGGACGGTTTTGATATACTAAAGTGTATAAATGAATTACCTGGACTGTTTTGGTGTAATCTTGAAAGAAAGTGGACTATTTTTATATACTAAAGTGTATAAATGAATTACCTGGACTGTTTTGTGTAATCTTGAAAGAAAGTAGACTGTTGTGATATACCAAAGTGTATAAATGATTTACATGGACTGTTTTGTGTAAACTTGAAAGAAAATGGACTGATTATGATGTGTTAAAGTGTACACATGATAAAAATGGACTGCTTTGTATATAAACAATAAATATATTGGAGTATTATAAATATATAGATGGAATTTTGGGAATAAGGACAATGGTGGTTTGATGTTTCATTATCGTAAGAAAAAGTTAACAAAGTCTTAAAAATAAGTGTTACCGTTTGACTAAGTACGTTTGTACTTATGCTATGAAAATGATTAATCAAATTATTAATGTAGGAGATAACTATCATGGAACCTTGAAATTTGTTCTTCCTAACTGTTAAGCTTATTCATGCTAGTTGTTAAGGAATTGAGTCCTTCTTGTTGAAATTGTTTGGTTATGTTAATTCTTGGTGTATGTGAATGGCAATGAGCTTGATTTGATGGTTTAATTAGAAACATTCGAGTATGTAAGTTAGCAGCCAAGCTTGATCTTTGGAAATTTTAGAACGAAAAATCTTGTTTGTGTATTGTTGTTATTTACTTTTAAACTACCTCACAAGCATGTGCTTATGTGAACCTTCCATTCACATTTCAGGAAGGAGTCGTTTTCCTAATACTTCAAGCTCGGACATGATCTCCGATTCAAGAAATTATGTTCGTAGTTCTTTAGAAACTCCTAGTAGGTGGCATAGAGTCGTATTGTGTGCATTGATCTTTAAAATTTCTCGATTTGTATATGTATATATATAAGTGTGTATCAGCCATTTATTCTATTATGGTTGCATGGTTTGATTTTTCTCATAAGTAGTCTATAGATGGTTTGATAAACCAAATTGATGGAAAGATGTGTTTAATTCTGTTAATAATTTGGTAAATCTTGTAGTTAAAGAGAGGAGATACCCTAGTATATTTATATACATGAATAAATCCTTAAGCCTAATACTCGGACCTAAGAAATTAGACATCCTTTGTAATACCCCAAATCATGGCCTAGTAACATGTCACAAACTAATTAGAACTTAATTATACAAACAATCTACAAATTAGAAGAATTGATTAAACCTAGTGACTAAATTAGATGTATTGATAAATAAATAGCCGAATCGTGAATGATCAAATAGTAACATTATGAAAATGTAGAATTGCATGCAATTAGGATGTGTAATTAAGGATTTATGAAGCAATTAGACCATGAATTGCCAAGTGGATGCAATTGGCCTAGCCAAGTGATAACAACATGACTAAGTGTCCATCTTCCTATCATCTTATCCACTCAAATTTTCTCCTACCTTGGCTGAATCCTTCTCAACCATCTAGGAAAAGAAAGCCACCATTGTAGATGAAGGAAGCTTGCATGTGATCACATTTGCATGTAATTGAATAGCTAGGAAGATTGTAAGTGGTTTCTAAATCCTTTCTCCCTAGCAACTTGTTTGAATGAATGATTGATGATAGAGATTGAATTTGGATTCATGGAATTGAATGTTAGATGTTATGCTTGAAATTCACCTTGAATGTAGCTGAATTGCCTATGAATCGAAAATAGGGATTATGGTTGAAACTAGTTTTGGTTAGGGACTGTTTTGCTAGGTGAAAATGTGTAAATATGCTAATTATATATAATGTCCTAATTTGGTCACATTGCTAGATGAATTGAGGCTTGAATAGAGTAAATAGCTTTCTGGAAAATGAATGCTTATAATTGGACTAGTTAAAGCTTGGTAATGGACTGCTCAAATGGTGAATTAGAGGTATGTTGTTGATCATATGGATCAAATTGAACATAGCATTATAATGCCTTGTTTTAAGCATATTGCTAGGTGAATTAGACTAACCTAGACATGTAAGAACATGAAAATAAGTTGAATTACAATGTTAGAATCTTGTTTAGATGAGTTATGAAGCTAGAAGCTCAACCTAGTGTAATCTACCCAGAAAACTCTATTATGGGAAGTAACTTTGAAAAAATCACCATAAATTGTATAAAAGGAATTTAAGGTTGAAATTTATATGGATAATGCATTAACATGTCTAAATCCATTAGGAGAAAACAGAACTGAATTCTGGATTGTAGAATGAATTGTAGAGAAGAAACACTAGGGACGGTGCAAACTGTCCAGTGTTGAAAATTGCCATGTCTTTAAGTTAAAAACTGTATTAATTGGAAAAGAATTAAAATGCAAGGCCTATATGTTTAAAAAGAAAATTAAGTTAGCTTTCCAACAGTGTAAACCAATTGAAATTCCAACGTACGGAATGAAAGTTATGCATGTTTAAGTGAGCAGAGTACATGCTGCCTAGTAGCAACAGTTCAAGTAATTGTACACAGTATTGTGACAGTTTTGAAAACTGTTTTGTAAACAGTTTTGGGACAGTGGTTATTGCCCTGTTTTACATGAATTAGTTTATAGACAAGTGTAGTTATGTGTAGTAAAGAATATATATGAACATGCTGCCAGATTTGTATATGTTGTGTACTAGTAATATTGCCTTGGATGAATGATTATGTGAACTTGTTTTAATATGTATTTACTTGTGTAATGTGTTAGAACCAGGAGTGAACTTGGTGGAAGAGGAAAGGGTGGAACATCCTAAAGCTAAGAACAAAGGAGTGTGGATCCAAGACTAGCTAGCTTGGGGAGTTTTGTGAGTGTAGTTATTTCTAGGGTTAAGACTAGATCCTAACCAATGCATGCATGTCTACATTCTTGTAATGTTTAAATGGACCTAATATGGACTTGGCCTAATAAGGGAAGTATGATTAAAGTAATGCATGAAATTTGATCACATCCTTGAATTCATATATAATTCGATTGCTAAGCACGTTTATAAGTGGTAACATTGGTGCTTGTATGTTTAATATGGCATGTGATCGAATGCTTAAAGAAATTGCTTGAAATGTTATCCCAAATTGATGAAATGAACACATGGGAATTACATGATATGTGAGCTATGGCTCAATTGGCCTAAGGGCCTAGTATATAATGAACTTGCTGAATACTTGACATGATCTTGAACTTGAAATACTTGTATAAATGGCTAAAATCAAACAACATTGGTAGCTAGTTGGATTAGGTAGAAGGGCATGCCTTAGAGTCTAGAGCTCATTGTGTCAAGGTGGACTACGGTCCAGGGCTAAGGCCTCTATTTGGTGACAGACGGAGGGTACGTATGTGGTCTTTGGCGACAGTAAGAGGGTTGACCAACACTACGGTGCATCTTGTGGCGACAGTTGGTTGGAGATTCGATTACCTATACAAACTAAGTACCATGGGGGGTTTTTTAAATGATAACAAATGAAATAACAATCCTATAATACGTGTTACTTGTCATGAAAGTTATATAATGAATGTTACTTGACATGAAAGCCATGAATTGTATGTTACTTGTCATGGAAGCATGAATTGCTTGAGATTTGATATGAGATGTATTGTTGCTTGACATGTAAACCATGCAATGTTCGATATTTGGTATGTCAACTTGATTTACTTGGTAAATGTATACCATTAGAATGATTAGATAACATATTTATTGGTATTGCTTGCGTTGTTACTCTAATAAGATATAATTCATGCCTATTGCTTTCTAGATTGTTCGAATGATATATATGCTTGGTTATTGTGAATCGAGTACTCATCTAAAAAATTCAAGTATTTTTATTATAAATATTCGGTAATTTTAAATTAGGTCGAGTTGTCAAATCAAGTAATTCGAGCTGAATATTTTGGACATTTCTGGGAAGAAGAGTGATCTCATTTTGTCGCACTTTCCCACATAAAAGACAAGGGAAATAAAGGCTAGTCAGCCCTTTTAATTTATAAAGGGCTCAAACACAACATAAAATCCCCAATTTTCACCATTGTCCCGAAATGATTACTTTACAATCCTATATAGTGGCTTTGGCGTGCTTTATCCCTATCATTACATGGGTTTGATTTCCGTGAATGCATTTTTGACAAACAATTATTTTCCACCCGTCATGACACGTGTAAGTAATAAAGTTCAAATGTTTAATTATATAGAAAATAAATAAAATAAAAATATTTAAATTATTTAATCATACGATTATGCGTGTCACCAATCGACTAGTGGATTAAATTTTTTAAATTAAAATTAAGACAAAAATGATAAAATGTGTAAGTAATAAAGTTCAAATGTTTAATTGTATAAATTTATGTTAACTATTACGCCACCCTTTTCGTTAGATTTTAACAGTAGATGGCTTGATTGTTTCCGCTTAAATAATTACATGATCAAAATGATACAATTGAAGTGTGATGGTCATATCGAAACCACCTATAGTTAGGTGTTCATTTAAGTATTTTACCATTTTTTCAAAACATGAACGAAAGCGTTCAACCTCAATCACCACAGCACAGCTAGAGATGTAAAAAGCCAACCCGACCCGAAAATATGACCGAAATCTGCTCGAGTTAGAGCTTGTTTTGACCTGAGGAAGTGATGACCCGAAACTGGTCTGTAACCGACTGTTGTTGACCCGAACCCAAATTGGACATGATACTGTAGTAACAGAACCCGACCCGCACCTAACTGATACGAACCCGGACACAAAAACTAACCTGACAAATAACCCATATAACCCGACTGAAACGACCCGAGATCTAATTTTACTTGACCTGTTTTGAACCTGACCTGTTAATTGACCCGACCTGTTTTGAATCTAACCTGTTATTAACATGAACTAATATTGACCTAGCTTGATATTTACCTGATTTGTAATTGAGGAAGTCTATGATTTGATGATTTTCAAGAAAAATAAAGTATTTGAGAAATTATGAAATTATTATATTATAATGTGATAAACTAATTGATCCATATGATAATATTTTAATATGATGATATCTTTGTTCATTTTAGTCCCTAAAACTTTATTTTTAGCCAAAGTTGACCCATATATATTTCTATTTTTGGTAATTTAGTCAAATAATTTTTTTGTTTATTCTAGTACCTACAATTTAGTTTTTAGTCAAAATTGCCCCATATTTATTTATATTTTTGGTAATTTAGCCCAATAATATTTTTGTTTATTCTATTACCTAAAATTTAGTTTTTAGTCAAAATTGACCCTTATTCATTTTTTTATAATTTAGTCCAATATTTTTAATATGATGATATTCTTGTTCATGTTAGTCCCTAAAAATTTATTTTTAACCAAAATTAACCCCTATTTATTTTATATTTTTGTAGTTTAGTCCAATATTTTAATATGTTGATACTTTTTTCACTCTATTCCCAAATATTTTATTTTTAGCCGAAATTGACCCTTATTTATTTCTAATTTTTGTAATTTAGTCTAATATTTTAAATATGATGGTATTTTTGTTCATTCTAGTCCCTAATATTTATTTTTAATGTGATTCATGTTCCTGAAAGACGATAAATAATTCACTCGAAATTACCAACCCAAAGTCTATCAACTATTTGTACCGAACTCAAACTTAATACGAATTCGAAACCCAAATTAACCCGACTTGAAATGAAACCGACCTGAAATTACCCGACCTGAAAGTAAACCGACCTGAAATGAACCGACTTGAAGCCCACCCGAATCCGAATTAACCCGTCAATTAACTGATTCGGACCCTGACCATTTTGACCCGACCTTAAATGAACACGACCTAAAATTGACCGCACCTGACCCGAATCAAGTCGTAACATCAAATCAATATAAAATAACTTGTATCTGATTTAACTCGACCTGACATGAACCGACTTACAACCTATCTGATTACTTGTTTTTACCTCCCTAAACACAGCGCAGCACACATGTCTGACACTGTAACCTAAATAACTAGTTTTGAAGTAGAAACAAACTGCTTCCATGGCTGCCTCCACCAACCCACCACTGCCATGCTCACCAAATATACAAACAATAACACATTTTTCATTATTTTAATGTAAACCAATAAATTAATAAATAATGCAAAAAATGTTTTTCTCAAATTCTCCAACCTACCTCAACTATACCTACGGGGCTTCATTCATCATTACTTGTTTTTCATCGCCGCTTGACGGACTTCTCCACGTCCTTCCCTTCCCTATTTATTCTTTCTTTCTCTCCCGACACTTTCTCGCCACACTTACACTTCCTCCTCAAACATGGCTTTAACAACCCAGACTTGTTTCCTTCAAAAACCATTCCTTCCTTCGCATTCTCTTTCCCACCCTTCTGCTTTTTCCCCTTATCGAAATCCCCGTCCTGTTTCTGTCCGGTGCTCCGTTGCTTCCGCCCCGTCTGCGGCGGTGACGGCCTCCAAAGAATGCAAGGTCAAATCGGTCAAGTCTAGGCAGATCATTGACAGCAGGGGTAATCCCACGGTCGAAGTTGATCTGATCACCGATGATCTTTATCGATCAGCCGTTCCTAGTGGCGCCTCTACTGGGATCTATGAGGCGCTTGAGCTCAGAGATGGTGACAAGAGCGTCTATGGCGGCAAAGGTGTGATCTCTGCCGTCAAAAACATCAATGAAAATTTGGGTCCTAAGCTTATTGGCATTGATGTCAGGTAAAACTTAAAACCACCTTTTCTTGGAAGCAAATTATGCAACTAGCTTAAGTACCCGAGCCTAATGGTTGGAATATATAACTTGCCCAATTAGCATCCGACTTTAATTTTTTTCTAATTTTTTTTTCATTTAAAATGTTCGATTTAAAATTTCATATAACCATGTTCCAATATGGGTAGAAGATGAACAGTTTTTAGTGAAGGGTGAAGTTTACCGTGTACTTAAACCCATAGGATTTGAATAAATAACTTGACCGACTATCTGATTATGAATCTGGTACAAGTATGTTCAACATTTTTCTTAATTTTTCTACGTTTTTGGAATGTACTCAATCCTATACCTATATATATATATATCCACACACTGTAACAAGATAATGTTTTTTTTCTTCTAAGCGTTGAGTTCACCAATTACTTAGTTGGACTTGGTCTTTTTTTCTCTTTGGCAAGAAATCAAGCGAATGTAGATGCTGTTATGCTGGAAATCGATGGCACTCCAAACAAGTCAACGCATGGAGCTAATGCGATATTGGGAGTGTCATTGAGTGTATGCAGAGCCGGTGCTGGGGCGAAAGGGATGCCATTGTATAAGCATATTCAGGAATTGTCAAGAACAAAGGAACTTGTTATGCCAGTTCCAGCTTTTAATGTCATCAATGGTGGAAGTCATGCTGGAAACAATTTGGCAATGCAAGAGTTTATGATTCTACCAGTCGGAGCAACCTCGTTCTCCGAGGCCCTCCAAATGGGTAGTGAAGGTAGCTAAGTAATCCCTTATCTATGTTAATTGATGTAGTTGTATTTCATTGGAACAGTCCTTTATAATTTGAGAATTTGATATCAAGTTTTATTCATATTTTAAAGGTATAACTTATAAGTTTATGATTTAGCCCTAGGGACCCATGTTCTTGTAATTAGTTTGGAAATTAGATTAATGTCTATTTATTTGTACGTTTGAATGTTCTTTGGTTTAATTTTTTGAATCTATTTGTGCCATATGTTGGATTAGTTGATAATGCTTTCTTCTTTTATCTGGATAGTTTATCACGTACTCAAGGGTATTATCAAAGCAAAATACGGACAAGATGCTTGCAATGTTGGAGATGAAGGGGGATTTGCTCCTAATGTTCAGGACAATAGAGAGGGATTGGTTTTGCTAATGGATGCTATTGGGAAGGCCGGTTACACCGGAAAGGTAGGAGACATACCTCTCTTTTCTGTTTTTATTGTTTTTCTGTATGCTAAACATGACCCAAAAATATAAAATTGCAGATCAAAATCGGAATGGATGTTGCAGCCTCGGAATTCTACACAAAAGATGGGAAATATGACCTAAACTTTAAGAATCAACCGAATGATGGAGCACACGTGCGTTCACCTCAGAGCTTGGGTGAACTCTACCAAGAGTTTGTCAAAGATTTCCCCATTGTGTCGATTGAAGATCCGTTTGACCAAGATGACTGGAGCTCATGGGCTTCACTTCAGTCTTCAGTCAATATCCAACTTGTTGGAGACGATTTGTTAGTCACGAATCCAAAGAGAATATCCAAAGCTATTCAAAAGAAAGCTTGCAATGCCTTGCTTCTGAAGGTAACCATATAAGCTAGCACGACCCCATCATGGAAATTTTTGTTACGTAGTTCTTAGAACACCATTCTTCCTTGTTCAGTTTCTGCCATTCTGGCCTAGGGAATATTTTGATCTTCATTTAGAATAGAACCTGATAACATGCATCAATGTGGCACACTTTGCAAGTGTAATTTGCATTGATAGAAACTATTTATTATATAGCAGCCAGGCTGTGTTTAATCAGGATTTGCATGCATAAAATTCAGTTTGCAATAGAATTATAAATTATACCATTGAAATCACGATTTGATTTACATAAAATTCAATTTACTATATAATAAATAACATTCTATAAACTTATAGAATTTAACTGTGTATGACAGGTTAACCAGATCGGGACAGTGACAGAATCTATCCAAGCAGCACTTGACTCTAAAGCTGCAGGATGGGGAGTGATGGTCAGCCACCGAAGTGGTGAAACAGAAGACAATTTCATCGCTGACCTTTCTGTTGGTTTGGCTAGTGGCCAGGTACATCATTTGAAGTAGCTAATCTGTGATTGCAATTTATCAGCAATGCATTTTTGTTAGTTTTTTTTTTCTACTGCTAGAAGGTGAGTGATGGTGCTCTTTTGTGTAGATCAAGACTGGGGCTCCTTGCAGGAGTGAGAGATTGGCCAAATACAACCAGGTAATATTTGGGCTTTACTTCTCAGTTCTTGTTTCTCAGATTTTTAATTTTTCTTCAAGTATCCATGTCAGACACCCTATCAGACACGAGTTTGGGTATAGGATATGACCTTCCCATGACCCCCAAGTGCACGAAAAAACTTGGCAAAATTGAATACACTTGTGTTGGGCATATACGACACAACTGAGTCCAAGTATGTAGCTCTTATAATTATGACATGATATTTCTGATGTGGATCCTAAAATTGAATGATTTCCAGGGTAATTGTTGATTTCTTGTTGGTATAATTTAACGTGAACATGGAAGAAAAGGGATTCAGACCTTGGACTTCAACCGTGTCTAGAGGCTAAACAACTTCCAGAGTTAAACAAAAAAGAGGAAGAAACTTCATTATCACAATGTTGAAACAAAATAAGTTGAATTCTCTGGGGTGAGAATATGATGAATCTTCTAGTTGATCCGAATTTATGATAGTTGATCAATCATCACATTGTTAAACAAAATACCCTTGTTTGATATGGAGATGAAGATAAGAGGTTTCGTAGGATCTTTTAAATACACGAGAATGACTTCGGAAAAAGTTGAACATATTCCTTTCAGGAATGTATATACATGGTTTTGAAGGAATCATCTCACTTTGTGCTACTCTTCTTGCAGCTTCTTCGCATCGAAGAGGAACTCGGAAATGTCCGCTATGCTGGTGAAGCTTTCAGATCTCCTTAGAGGAGTTTACCAAGTTAGTGTCTGAGAAACGTTTTTACAAGCTCTAGTAAACTGAGGCCAACCTATGGAAAATTTTCAAGAACCCTACGAGTTTCTCAAGAGAATCAACTAGGATAATCAAATGTTGTGGGATTTGAGTTTATGGGATCTGAATAATTAAAGTTTTGCTTTGAGACTGAGTTATATCTGGAGTGTGAAATGAACTCGGTTAAATGTGATTCTGTGTAATTATGCTGAGCCTTGTATAACCAGGTTTTTCTAGTACCAGACTATTTAAAATCAGTATCAGTTGGAGTCTTTTATCTTTTAAAAGACGCTGCGTGCATTGGGTTAAGTTTTTAGGGTTATCAAACTATTGTTCAAGTCTTCCTTCTGTCTTTACTCAAGAAAATAACTAGTATGATCTAAACCTTACGTAGGTACATTAATTTCTTTGAATGCAAGAAAAATCTGTTAAAAAGTTTATTACATATATTTAGTTTAGAGATATACATAAACTAGATCGGGTTAGGTTTGAATCAACTTCATATATTATGAAAACATCGCTCTAATACGATCTGAAATATGATGTAAAAATTGTCTAAACTCGTTAACATTTGTGATGGTTAATTCAAAGCTATTTAAGTCGGTTTACAGACAAATTTGGGTTGATAATCCAATTGGAATCTAAAATTGAGATTATGGGGTGGGTTGAGATAATTTTAGGGAAATAGGGCAAAACTTATAGTGCAGGTGGGGAAGACGCCACCTACACTGTGTCTAGTTTTGTTTTTATTTTTTTAATTGACGGGTGGCAAGACATCACTTGCAGGTAGTGTTGTTATAGCCTTGGATAAAACTTTATTAGCCAGCTGCACCCAGTTACCCCAACAGCTTTATTCAACTAAGCAGCTCAACTTTGGGGTCAGGTGGCGTCTTCCTGGTCAGTGTTGCATGCATGCGACAACCAGCTCTCACGTGAAAGTTAGTAGGTTTGAATTAATTTTTTTGTCAATGTTGTATACATAGGGATATAAAGAAGAGTGTATAGGGTTTGAAAAAAAATTGAGAGAGCTTGAGGTGAAAATTTGAGTCTTATTTTTTGAAGATATATTCGAAGAGGTGGAAATTGTTGAAGTATATTTGGTTGTAGATCTTCTCGATTTCTCAAAAGTAAGTAATCTGTTTTTTAATTAATCTATTGTTTTTTTTTAAGTTAGAGGGGTTTGTAGATTTTTTTATGTGATTGAACCGTTGTTTAATTATTTTTTGTTTAAAGATTTAGAGCGCATTTTCTCGTTTTTCATCTACCATGTAAGTTTTTTTTTGTATTTGTTTAATTTAAATTAGTTAAATAATTTTTAATAGTTAATGTTGTGATATGTAGTTTTTGTATTTACAAATTTAATAAGAAAATTTTAATGTATGTTTATGAATGTTTTTTTCCAATATATAAATAGAATGAGCTCATCAACATATTGTGACATTGAAAACCTAGTTGGTCGTTGGGGCTAAACGCTTGATGATTTCAGTGAGGATGAAAAAAATATTGTGCATGTTTTGGAAAATGATGACGTTCATTTACTCGATGCTAATGATGTTGAGGTTGTTATGACAGATGTGATTGATGGCAATGGTCTGGATGTTGAAGATGATGTTTGGGCCGCAGATGTCGCTAGGCTTGGGTTGGAAAATGATCAGCATGTTTGGGGCTATGTTGAACCAGAGCCCGAGCAACCGAAACTCATTTATCCAGCTTATGAACATCCAACCCACATGTATGAGGTGGATTATGCTGCAATGCGAGATCCGGAACATGAAACTCGCATATTTGGTTTTTCATCATCTTCCAACTATGAGGAATTGGTACTCAAGGCTTAATTCAAAACAAAAAAAAATGCTCAGTTGGCAGTTAAGGAGTATTGCATCAAACGCCATACGAGATCATGTGTTGCTGAGTCTGATAGGCATACCTATTACGCAAAGTGCATTAATTATAAGAGCAAATTTCCTTAGAGGATAAGGATTTCATACCGGCAGAGGAGAAAGATGTGGGAGGTGACAAGGTTCAATGAGCAGCACACTTATTCAAATATATCATTATTACAGGACCACATAAATTTAGACTCCGATCTTAGTATGTGCCTACACTAGGTTGTTGATTGGAAAGGATCTAAAGATTTCGATTATAGTGTTAGTAGCATCCATTCGGAATCAGCTTGGACATATTCCATCTTACTACAAGCATGGATGACAAAGCAAAAGGCGATGGCGCAGATGTATGGTGATTAGGATAAATCATATAATGAGCCACCGGCTCTTATACGAGAAATGCAAATATTCATCCCAGGAACCATTGTAGAATACAAAATAATACCGACGTGCACCTTGCAAGGCATGCATTGAAGGGTTCTCATTATGCAAACACATGATTCAAGTGGATGGTACCTGACTGTATGGGAAGTATAGTCATATATTACTTATGGTTGTTGCACAAGATGGAGACAATAATATATTCCCAATTACCTTTGTCATAGTTGAAATTGAAGACGCGGATGAATACGAATTCTTTTTGAAGTATTTGCGCAGCCATGTAGTAAAAGAATACGAGATTTGTATGATTTCTAATAGAGGGACTGCGCTCTTATCAGTAATTGATAGGCAAAGAAGTTTATGGACGCCTCCGCATGCATACCCATCATATTGTGTACGCCATATTGCGGAAAATGCGAAGATTAATTTCAGAAACAATCAGATTCGAAAAGAGAATTTAGGTGCGGGTAAATTGTTATTCGTTGTTTATAAAATTTATTAATTTATTTTTTGATGTTTTCTTATTTGATTTTTTTAAATAAGGTATGAACTAGTTCAACCAAAATTCGACACGGAGAGAAGAAGGTTGAGGCTTCATGGTCAACGTGTATTAGATTTTGCAAATGACATCCCCATGGAAAGATGGTCACAAACCTATGATGAAGGCCAGCGTTACGGCCATATGAAAACTAACCTTGTTGAGGATATAAACTCGGTGCTTAAAGGAACACGCCATCTCCCAATTGCAAGTATTGTGTGGGAGACTTACTTCAAATTGAGTAAAGTTTAGTGCGAAAAAGGGCAAGAAGTTAACGCCCGAGTAAACAACAGAAAAAATTGGTCTCAAACCCTGTAGGATAGAATGGTCACTCTTCAAGAGAATTCCACCTCTATGAGAGTCAGAACATTCAAACCAAATGATTATGAATTTACTGTCGAAGCTAAGGTCTGAGGTGAGAAAAGAATGTTTGGACTAAACCTTAATCAAAGATGGTGTGATTGTGGTGAATTTCAAGCATTTAGATACCCCTACTCTCACGCACACACTGTGTAATACCCCAAAATTTACTAAGTTGATTAAGGGTCATTTAGTACTAAGATAATAGCTTAAAAGCTAACTTAGTGACTAAAATGACAAAAATGCGAAAGTTGGGATTTCTTTAATTATGGGTTTTGGAAAGGAAATTTTTAAGGTTTAAAGGTATCATGTGATAGATAGTGAATTGAATAAGGTATTCTTAAAGTTTGGTTGAATACCAAGGGAAATTGGAATGGAAATTGAAGTTTAAAAGTTTAGTGACCAAAATGTAAATTTTGAAAATTTTATGGCTAAAGTATAAACTTTGGAAAAGTTTGGGGACTAAAGTTGTAATTTCCCAAAAATTTAAAGGTTTTATTTCATAAATAAATATATCACCTAAGGGTTTGAATCGAATGTGGAATTTTTTGTTCGATCTGATACTTCGATTATTGGGAAAATCACAGTTAAAGTTTAAGTGGAATTCGTATACCCGGATCGAACTAGAAAATTTTGAAATTTTACCATATGATAGAGAAAGGTTATAAAAGTCATTTCCAAGTGTTGGAAATATTTTTAGTTCGATTCAAGATGAATCCTACAGTTTATTTCTGAGTAAAGGATTATTTATCAGTATATTGGATCGAATGGAAATTTTGGAGACTGGTCCAAAAGATATGGAAAAATTCATAAAATATTACTTTATGAATATTTTATTATAGTTGGTTGGATTCCAACTAGATTTAGTTGAATTTTTACAAGAATGGCAAACTAGTAAATAAAAACTAGTTGGAGGGCAAATTGGTCATTTGGCCCTAATGGCAATTTTGAAATATTTAAAAAGTTATAAGGGCAATTTTGGAAAGAGAAAATGGAATAACAAATCTTGGCCCTTGATTGATGATAAAATCAATCTCAATCATTGGATAAAAGGGCAAAATTGTAATTTCACTATTAAATGAATTTAATATTCATTTAATAGATTTATGTGTAAAATAATGGTAAAAAGATGAACCAAACGTTCATCTTTTCCAGCAACAAACGCGAGGTCTAGGGAAAGAAAGAGAAAAAATTTTCTAAGCTCGATTCAAGACCCGAAATTCGGTTTTTAGGTAATCTCTTCAACTACAAAGTTGTTCTACTCTTCAAGCTCTATCTTTTGATATCAACAATTCATGGAATCCATGCTTGATTGATGAGAATTTACATGATAAATAAATTAGGGTTTATGGATCAAATTGGGGATTTTGAGATTTTATGATTCCATGATTGAATTCAAGTTGAAATCAAGCTAGTATGATGTTAAAAATCATGATATTGAGTTGGGATTTAAGTTTTACATGTTTTGATTATTATGAAGATGATTAGGGTTTATGGATTCAAGTTTAATTTAGGGATGTTGAAATAATGATCTAGCAAGCTTGAATTGTCATTTGGAAGCAAAACACTAAGTTAAATTGTGCAGGGACCATTTCGGAAAATTGAAAAGTTGAAGGACCAAATCTGAATTTTTAGAATTTGGAGTGTATTTATGTTATTAATGATGTTAGAGATAAGAAAATGAAGTTAGAATGCCAAATTGATGTTGAATTGAATTAGTGACCATTTTGACAATTTGTCAAAGTTAAGTGACCAAATCGAAATGGAGGTTTTGTATGGGGGCAAAGTCTGATTTTTAGTTGTAATGATGGAATTAAGGTAGTAATGTTGAATTGAGGACTAAATTGCAAAGTTAAGAAGCATGAATCCTTATCTTTGCATTTTAGTACCTATTTCGGTAAAAAAGGAAAATTAGGGAGAATTATTGTGAATAATTATTTGGTGAAGAATGTGATGAGTTGGTGGTTTAAAGCTAGTGATTGGACCAAATTGAAAAGTAGAGAAGTAAGGAGAAGTTAGTATAAAAGTTGAAGTTGTTTATGGAAGTTGTGTAGAAAAACTGGTTTATGGCAGTAACTTTGAAAATTCACCATAAATTCTACAAAAATGGTTAGAAGGTGAATTTTATACTGATGTAAAGATTTGTTTGTCTAGTTTTGTGCCCAACAAACTAAAACTGATTTCGAGTTATGAGTAAAAGGATATGAAGTTTTAAGTGGTGAAAGGTCATAAAACAATATAGCTGGCTGTTCCGAAATTCAATTCTGGAAATTGACTTTGAAAATTCTCCATAAATCGTACAAGTTGAATTTGGGCTATTAATTTATATGGTTGAAAAGCTTATTGAATCTAGTTTCTATCAGAATAAACGAAATCGAATTCCGAGTTGTAGACTATTTTATAGAAATATTTCTTTGGAGGTACTGCAAACTGCCAGAAAATGAGAATTGATACACTTTGTATCTAAGGTTGATTAGTAAGCTTGAAAAGGGTTAATGGAAGTTCAAATTGGTCACCAAGGACCATAATGAGTTTTTGAACAATACAAGGAAGAAAAGAAAATGTTTGGAGATTTTGTGCTCAAATGATTATATTGGACAATATGTCAAAAATATTGTTAGATTGGGATCTAACAAATATTTTACTTATTTGAATTATGAAGTTAAGTTCGAATCAAGGGAGGTTCGAGGTATAATGAAGGAAAGGATAAAAGAGGACTTAGTGAGGCAAACTAATACATGGCCCATGTGAGTGCAATGCATACATAACATTATACATGGATGTTTCATACATCACCGGTAGGACTTGCGATGAGTCTACTTGGTTTATATATTGTCATGATAATTATGTCATTGATCATACATTTGACATACTTTAAATATGTCAAAGGTTGAAAATAAATGCATTGATCACTAGTTATTGATGATGATTTACTATTAATGTTATTCGGTTATGAACTGCTTCATGTTAATATAATTGATATACATTGCCATGGATGAAATATTTGATGATATAAAGCCCAAGTATGATATAGAGGTTCAAAGGTATAGTTGGCTAGCCATAGAGTCATAAACAACTGTATAAAGATTCTAAGCACTTCAGGTAAAGTGCAAATTTTATAAATACTCATTGAGAAGTATACTCATGCAGGGTTTGAGTATACAGACTTATTACGAGTGCTAAGCACTTAGGAGTAATTTCAAAAAAACTCAATGAGGGATATATTGTATACTCCGGTAAGTATACAGAAGCACTTCGGTGCTAAGCACTCCCGGTAGAGTGCAAATAATATACATACTCAAGAAAGGTTGGGTATGGGGGGATGACTCGTGTACATAGAATCTCTTAATTCGATACCTTGGGCTAAGTAAACTGAATTGAAATAAAAAAAATAGAATGATAGGCTTGAAAGCTTGCAGACGGAGTTGGAAAAAGGTATTGGTAAGCATTGAAAGCTTACGGATGGAAATGGCACCAATATTGGTAAGATCTAATCTTATCACTTTTATATACATATATGATGTTACATATTTAATTATGTTAATGAGCATGTAATGGTAAGGTGATCATATGCATTACTAATAATTAGTAATTAATATTGAGATTGATATTATGACAATTGCACTTAAATTTGAATTATTGTCTCACTAAGTAAATACTTAGCATGTAACTATTTTACACGTAGGAAAGAAGAAATGGTTGGAGTAAGGAGCATATACGAACATCATCAATCAATAACAGGTACATCAGTATCAGTAAGATATCTTTTGGTACTGTTTGATATTTACTAGTTGGCATGTATATTAAAAGGGTATGTTTGCTCTGATAGAATTTGTATTTTATTTGGTATCTGGATGAATTTTAAATCAGGCAGTTTTATTAATTATATCAAGACAAATTAAATTGATATTTTGCTACATGAAAATAAATTCAATTTGAAGATGAAAATATTATTTTTAAACTTTACGCGAATAACTAGAATTGTAAATAAAAACTAAATACATTGTAACATTTTTAAAGAAACAAAGTTTTACCGAGTTACAAATGTAGAGGGTTTTACAAATGTTTTGTTATATCTCTGACTCGTATTCAGCTATGAATACGGGAAATGGGTATTACATTTATTGGTATCAGAGCTACAGGTTTAGCCGATTCTCGGCCTAAATAAAAATGGTTTTATGTTAAAAAGAGTATACATGCCACTAGGATATCAATATTACTGATATTATGTTTTTACGATTTTTTTGATGTCAAGAAAGCATGATTAACTGGTAAATTGGAAGCTTTGGAAGGAATCAAGAGTAGTAACAATAAGGTTAATAATAACCATTGGGATAAATCTGAACAAGAAAGGAGCACTGGTACAACAAGAAGTGTCTGTGTCGGATTAAGGAACTGAAAAGTTTAGAAACACATGAATTGAAAGGAAAAGCAGATTAAGGTCCAGTGATTGTGATATGAACGTCAATGGCAAAGACCCAGAGAAGTACCCAGGTGGCCCCATTACTCGAGCAAGGGCCAAGGAGTTCCAAGCAGCCATGGAAAATATGTTTACATCAAGCTTGGGACGTGAGAAAGAAGAAATAATAAGGGAGGAACACTTTACTTTGCTTATGCATGAATTTGCATGAGTATTTAAAGTTTGCATAACATTCATTGCATTCAATAAACATGTTGTTCATTAAAGCATGCGTTGCATTTAAACATGTAGTTCATTTAGTTATACACTTCATTTAACTAAGTAGTTCATTGATTAAACTAGTTCATTCAAGATTATTAGTTCATTGAATAAAGTTAGTTCATTAATTAAACTAGTTCATTCATCAAACTAGCTCATTTATTAAACTAACTCTTAATTGTTTACATGCATGTTTTCAATTAAAGATTGAATAAAGTTTACCTTTGTGTCTAGGTGCATGAGGGAAGATGAACGGTTTTACCAGATGCAAGAATATCAGCAGAATGTCTTCCAATTCTGGATGCGATACAGACGTGTTTGGATCCAGAAATCAATTGGACGTTATTCCTCCATCTCTTAGCTTTCCAATGCCTTTTGAATCACCTCAATCCGATATCGGGAGCTTGAGATACGAATGATTTATCAAGAAGACAGTGCAGGCTGAAATTTTTATTACGGGAATTTTATGCATGGATGATTTGAATGAATTTGAGCCAAGGAAGAGTTCTTTCATCTTCTACCAAGAGACAAGCAATTGATGGCCATCTTAATTCAGCAAATTCAAGGCATTCAAGGTTGATGTTATCACCATTCAAGTGGGGTTTTCAAAATTCATTGAGGAGACATGAAATGAAGGCTGGATGAAACTCACCTTTTATGACATTCAAGTCATATTAATCAGCTTGGAAGATGAAGAGTTGCACTTAAACTGGACAGCAAGGATGTCTACATTCATCCTTGTCCACATTCATCCCCTTTCTCTTCATATGATAGCAAAACAAGGCAGCCCAAGAGTCCTTCTTAATTTGGACGAAAATATGACTAAATTCAACCTCAATTTGTCTAAACTAATCAGCTTTGAAGATGAGAAGAAAGGACAAAGCATTCATGTGTATTCAAGTGCATTAAGATGAGCATTCATCTTTCTTGTAACACCTTTTCATATTCTGCCTACTTCTACTATAAATAGGCATCTTTAGGATCATTGTAAGACACTTTGAATATATAAAACATCTTTGAAAGATTGCTTTCATTCTTGTTCTCTTGTGGAACTTTATCGGCTTCAAGTTAGTCTTGTAGTCTTCATCCATTTCCTTTTGTTATAGCGTTGGTTCCTAGCTCATCTATAGCTAGTGGGTCACGTTCCATATCCTACCACTTCATTTCCACTTTATTATATTGCTGGTTCCTAACTCTTTATAGTTAGGGGGTCACAATCCATCCTTTGAATTTCTTCATCTTAACGCCAACACCCCATCATCTTCACCTACATTTTCATCTTTTATTTTTTTTTCCTTCCATAATCACAACTATCACTCTTCCTACACCCCTTCTACATATCTTTCATCCCATTATTTCTATTTCTTATTTATCTATTTCTACTTACATTATTGTTTGAGTAATTTCAGAATACATTCAAAGCATCACAGAGTTCTTACTAGAATCACGATCGGGCATTCACATATATGATTCAAAACTCATAGTCGAGATCATATCATTTGGTATCGAGCCTAGACGATTCAAGTAGCGTATTATTTTTTTCTCTCCCTCCGTTAGTAAAAAAAAAAAAAAAAAATCAAAAAAAAAAAAAAATCTTAAAGAGGAGGGAGCAGTCTATTCTTGTTTAAAAAAAATTACAATACATCATTTCTTATTGCTGAATTACAAATTCCTTTACCTATTCTTAGTAATTCTTTCTTTTTGAAGCCATTATCCTTTTATTATTCATCATTCTCCTACCAAGCTAGAATTGTTTCAGCAAGTCCACGAGACACTTGTAAGCCTTGAGGAAGTTCCCAAAAGGACTTGAAAATAAAGCACGAGTGGTAAAAGGCATGAGTGTGCATTAAGGGGAAAAGCCTAACCTGAGTGAAACACGAGTGTGAGTGCATTTTCTTTGGAGTGGAAAGGTGAGATTTTGTGTTAGTAAGGTTTAATTTCTTTTGTTTCTTTATCTAACATGTCACAAAGATCTGGTCATAGTGGTGAAGGAGTTCCCAATTTGCAAAATCAGGCTATGCTTCAAGCAATGGCCAAAATGATCCAAGAGCAATTGGAGCCCCTAATTGAACGAATAGACCAGCTTGAAATTTCACAAGCTAATCAGGGGTAATGAGGAGTATCCTGAAGAAGTTGAAGTAGATGATGTGCAAGATCAAGTATCCCAACATAGCATGGTACAACAAGGCCAGAGAGCTCGACCACGAGTAGACGATAATCTCAAAGAACATCAAGATTACCATTCCTCCTTTTCAAGGAAGAACGGATCCTCAAACCTATCTTGCATGGGAAAAGAAGGTTGAGCACATTTTTGAGTGCCATAACTATTCAGAGCTTAAAAAGGTAAAACTCGCTGCCATTGAGTTTACGGATTATGCACTAATATGGTGGGATCAATTGACATCAAGTAGGAGACGAATGGAGAACATCCTATCACTACATGGGATGAAATGAAAGCGGTGATGCGAAGGCGATTCATTCCAACCCACTACCATCGAGTTATTCAACCGTCTTCAAAATCTTTCACAAGGTAACCGAAGTGTTGAAGATTACTACAAAGAGATGGAGGTGTCCATGATTCGAGCCAACATCGACGAGGATCGAGAAGCCACAATGGCAAGATTCCTAGCGGGACTAAATTCGGACATTGCGAACGTGGTCGAGTTGCAACATTATGTGGAGATGGAAGACATGGTGCATATGGCCATGAAAGTGGAAAAACAGCTCAAAAGAAAGGGTGCCACACGATCTTATGGGAGTTCAACATCAAAATGGGGGCAAAGTTCATACAAGAAGACTCCGCCAATACCGTCCCACGAAAAAGGAGGACCACCGAAAGGAAGTAAGCCCATTGCCGAAACCAGCAAGGGTAAGACTACCGCTACTCCAAATCGTTCCCGTGACATACAATGTTTTAAGTGTTTGGGGCGTGGACACATTGCAAGCCAATGTCCGAACCGCAACACCATGCTTCTTCGAGATGATGGAGAAGTTGAATCGGAACAAGAAGAGGATGAGAATGAAGATGTTGCCATCGAAGAAGAAGAATTAGAGTATGGCGTGGAAGGAGAGGTTCTTGTTGTCAAAAGAAGCCTAAACGCATAAATCCGTTGGAGGAAATGAACAACGAGAAAATATCTTCCATACTCGTTGCCATGTTGGAGGAAAGGTATGCTTTGTTATTATTGATGGTGGTAGTTGCACTAATGTTGCTAGTACCTTAATGGTAGATACACTTGGCTTGGCAACAACAAAGCATCCACAACCTTATAAGCTACAATGGCTCAACGATGGAGGAGAACTCAAGGTGACCAAACAAGTTCGAATTGTTTTCTCTATTGGGAAGTACAAAGACGAGGTATTATGCGATGTCGCTCCAATGCACGCAAGCCATTTATTACTTGGAAGGCCTTGGCAATTTGATAGGCAAGTGATCCATGACGGGTATACCAACCGTATACGTTCACCCATGAAGCAAAGAAGATCACTTTAGCCCCACTTTCTCCAAAACAAATACATGAAGACCAAATTTTATTGAGAGGAAAAATTGAAAAAGCCAAAGAGAGAGAGACCAAAATGGAGGTAAAAGCAAAGGAGTGTGATCAAAATGAGGGAAGGAAAATCAGCATTCTTTCTAAAGAGAGAGAGTTGAAAAAGAGTTTAATGACAGCAAAGGAAGCACTTGTGCTCATGTACAAGGAAAATTTCTTGAATACTAACTACCTTGATCAAAATTTGCCTGCTTTTTGTTGTGTCTTTATTGCAGGAGTTTGATGACCTATTTCCGGAGGAAATACCAAGGGCTGCCACCTATTCGTGGCATAGAACATCAAATAGACTTTGTTCCCGGAGCCGTCATTCCAAACCGACCAGCGTGCGAAGCAACCCCAAGAAACTAAGGAGTTGCAAAGGCAAGTATCTGAGTTGATGTCAAAAGGCTACGTGAGGGAAAGCCTTAGCCCATGTGCCGTGCAGGTTCTACTTGTGCCAAAGAAGGATGGAACTTGGCGCATGTGTGTGGACTGCCGAGCGGTAAACAAAATTACGGTAAAGTATCGTCACCCTATTCCTCGCTTAGATGACATGTTAGATGAGCTTAGTGGTTCTAACCTCTTTTCCAAGATTGATCTTAAAAGTGGTTACCACCAAATACGAATGCGGGAAGGTGATGAGTGGAAAACAGCATTCAAAACTAAGCAAGGCCTTTATGAGTGGTTGGTTATGCCTTTTGGCTTAACTAATGCTCCAAGCACGTTTATGAGGTTAATGAATCATGTTCTTAGGCCATTCTTGGGTAAGTTTTGTGTGGTTTACTTTGATGACATTCTAATCTATAGTAAAACCATGGAAGAACATGTTCAACATTTAAGGTCAGTTTTGCTAGTTTTGAGGAAGGAAAAACTGTTTGCTAACTTACAAAAATGTACATTTTGTACTTGACAGGTTGTTGTTTTCCTAGGTTTCATTGTGAGTTCTGAAGGCTTGGAGGTGGACAAAGAGAAGGTTAAAGCCATTGAAGAGTGGCCACGACCAGCAAGCATTTCTCAAGTTAGGAGCTTCCATGGACTTGCAAGTTTTTATCGAAGATTCGTCCCCAACTTCAGCACCATAGCCGCCCCACTAACAAGTGTTATTAAGAAGAATTCTAAATTCTTTTGGGGGAAGATCAAGAGAAGTCCTTTAATAGCATTAAAGATTGTTTAATACATGCCCTTTACTTGCTCTACCTGATTTTAATCTAACTTTTGAAATTGAATGTGATGCATCGTGTGTAGGAATTGGAGCAGTTTTGTCTCAAGGTGGACGTCCTATAGCCTATTTCAAAGAAAAATTAAGTGGAGCTACGCTTAATTACCCTACCTATGACAAGGAGATGTATGCTCTTGTGAGGGCAATGGAAACATGGCAACATTACCTTTGGCCTAAGGAGTTCATCATTCACACTGATCATGAGGCATTGAAACATATCCGGGGCAGCATAAACTCAACAAAAGGCATGCCAAATGGGTGGAGTTTCTTGAAACTTTCCCATATGTTATCAAGTACAAGAAAGGTAAGGAGAATATAGTTGCCGATGCATTGTCACGGAGGTATATTCTTTTAAACACTTTGGAATCTAAGTTATTGGGTTTTGTTTTTATTAAAGACTTATATGTCTCTCGACTCTGATTTTGGAGAGATTTACAAAGCTTGTGAGAAAAGGTCAATTGAAAAATACTATAAGCATGATGGTTTCCTATTTAAGGAAGGAAGACTATGCATCCCTCAAGGTTCCATGCGTGAATTGCTAACTAAGAAAGCTCATGGAGGAGGATTAATGGGACATTTTGGGATAGCAAAGACTTTGGCTATACTTCAAGAGCACCTATATTGGCCTAAAATGAAACGAGATGTGGAGAGGTTGTGTGAGCGATGCATCACTTGCAGGAAGGCCAAATCTAAAGTCATGCCACATGGACTTTACACACCACTACCCATACCGGAAGCACCATGGATGGATATTTCAATGGATTTTGTGCTAGGGCTTCCACGCATTAAGAATAACAAAGATTCCATCTTTGTAGTTGTGGATAGATTCTCCAAAATGGCTCATTTCATTCCCCGTAACAAAACTAATGATGCCTCACATATTGCTACTTTGTTTTTCAGGGAAATCTTAAGGTTACATGGCATACCAAGAACTATTGTGTCTGATCGGGATGTGAAGTTCTTAAGTCACTTTTGGAGAGCCCTATGGAGTAAGATTGGTACTAAGTTACTATTCTCCACCACTTGCCACCCTCAAACGGATGGCCAAACTGAAGTGGTGAACCGAGTACTTTCTATGTTACTTGATCCATCATTAGGAAGAATTTGAAAACATGGGAGGAGAGTTTACCACATGCGGAGTTTGCATACAACCGTTCGATCCATAGTACTACAGGGCGCACGCTTTTGAAGTGGTGTATGGATTCAATCCATTAACACCGATAGACTTGTTACCATTACCCGCTGATCAAATTGTGAAAAAGATGGACTTAATAAAGCTGAATTTGTTAAGAAGCTTCATCAACAAGTGCGGGAGAACATTGAAAAAACGAACCAAGCAATATGAGCAGCAAGCAAATAAAGGTCGTAAGCGAATTCCCTTTGAGCCAGGGGATTGGGTGTGGCTGCACATGAGGAAAGAAAGGTTCCTGCTCAACGAAAGTCCAAATTAATGCCTCGGGAGATGGACCATTCCAAATAGTCAAGAAGATCAATGACAATGCCTATCAATTAGATCTTCCAGGTGAGTTTAATGTTAGTGCAACCTTCAATGTTGCTGACCTATCTCCTTATGATGTAGATGACGATTTGGGGACAAATCGCCTTAAAGAGGGGGGGACTGATATGAACGTCAATGGCAAAGACCCAGAGAAGTACCCAGGTGGCCCCATTACTCGAGCAAGGGCCAAGGAGTTCCAAGCAGCCATGGAAAATATGTTTACATCAAGCTTGGGACGTGAGAAAGAAGAAATAATAAGGAGGAACACTTTACTTTGCTTATGCATGAATTTGCATGAGTATTTAAAGTTTGCATAACATTCATTGCATTCAATAAACATGTTGTTCATTAAAGCATGCGTTGCATTTAAACATGTAGTTCATTTAGTTATACACTTCATTTAACTAAGTAGTTCATTGATTAAACTAGTTCATTCAAGATTATTAGTTCATTGAATAAAGTTAGTTCATTAATTAAACTAGTTCATTCATCAAACTAGCTCATTTATTAAACTAACTCTTAATTGTTTACATGCATGTTTTCAATTAAAGATTGAATAAAGTTTACCTTTGTGTCTAGGTGCATGAGGGAAGATGAACGGTTTTACCAGATGCAAGAATATCAGCAGAATGTCTTCCAATTCTGGATGCGATACAGACGTGTTTGGATCCAGAAATCAATTGGACGTTATTCCTCCATCTCTTAGCTTTCCAATGCCTTTTGAATCACCTCAATCCGATATCGGGAGCTTGAGATACGAATGATTTACTCAAGACAGTGCAGGCTGAAATTTTTATTACGGGAATTTTATGCATGGATGATTTGAATGAATTTGAGCCAAGGAAGAGTTCTTTCATCTTCTACCAAGAGACAAGCAATTGATGGCCATCTTAATTCAGCAAATTCAAGGCATTCAAGGTTGATGTTATCACCATTCAAGTGGGGTTTCAAAATTCATTGAGGAGACATGAAATGAAGGCTGGATGAAACTCACCTTTTATGACATTCAAGTCATATTAATCAGCTTGGAAGATGAAGAGTTGCACTTAAACTGGACAGCAAGGATGTCTACATTCATCCTTGTCCACATTCATCCCCTTCTCTTCATATGATAGCAAAACAAGGCAGCCCAAGAGTCCTTCTTAATTTGGACGAAAATATGACTAAATTCAACCTCAATTTGTCTAAACTAATCAGCTTTGAAGATGAGAAGAAAGGACAAAGCATTCATGTGTATTCAAGTGCATTAAGATGAGCATTCATCTTTCTTGTAACACCTTTTCATATTCTGCCTACTTCTACTATAAATAGGCATCTTTAGGATCATTGTAAGACACTTTGAATATATAAAACATCTTTGAAAGATTGCTTTCATTCTTGTTCTCTTGTGGAACTTTATCGGCTTCAAGTTAGTCTTGTAGTCTTCATCCATTTCCCTTTTGTTATAGCGTTGGTTCCTAGCTCATCTATAGCTAGTGGGTCACGTTCCATATCCTACCACTTCATTTCCACTTTATTATATTGCTGGTTCCTAACTCTTTATAGTTAGGGGGTCACAATCCATCCTTTGAATTTCTTCATCTTAACGCCAACACCCCATCATCTTCACCTACATTTTCATCTTTTATTTTTTTTTCCTTCCATAATCACAACTATCACTCTTCCTACACCCCTTCTACATATCTTTCATCCCATTATTTCTATTTCTTATTTATCTATTTCTACTTACATTATTGTTTGAGTAATTTCAGAATACATTCAAAGCACTGCAGAGTTCTTACTAGAATCACGATCGGGCATTCACATATATGATTCAAAACTCATAGTCGAGATCATATCAGATTGTTGATTTGTAACTGAATAATCTAAGGATTACACTGGACAGATTCCACTGTTTGGATACCGAGATATTTGATGAAGCTTGTTTTGTTTCTCCGAGATTTAAGCTAGATTAGAAAACCATCTGAATTTACTTCATAGCCAGGATTGCACATATCAGTTCGAGTTTATAACATCAAGACTGATAAAGATTGGGATGATTCGAAAATCATAGAAGGTACATCTTATCTTTTTGGATAAACCTGTATTGATGTTGATTGGTCCTAGCTTTACACATTCGTATATAAGTACGAAGTTGAATGGTGAATGAGATATCCTTATAGAACCCATTTCAAGTAATATAGCGGTCACGAATTTGTTGGGTTGTAATGTAAGGGTGAGCTAAAAATTTGGAATTGCTCGATAAAAACATAAGAAATAGAGTTCCCGATAAACGTAATGGAATTATCTTTTGAGGAGTCTAAGATGATTGTGGGCATGAATTGGTTACCTTCCTATCACATGATGAATTGTCGCATAAAGCGATTAGTATTGAAAAACACGAAAGGTACAAAAATAGTAGCAGTTGATAAAAGGGTAAATCCCTTCTCCAATGTAATTTCAGTTATTTTATTAAGGAAATTGTAGTTATAAGGTTGTTAAGTTTTCTTAGAAAATATAGTGGATACTCGGGCTATTGAAGTTAAATTGGAAAATAACTCGACTGTCCAAAAATATCTGGATGTATGTCCAGATGGGTTACTCGGAATTACCTCTAGATTGAGAAGTGAAATTAAAAATAAAGATGATACCAGGTATTGTGCCTAAATTAATGGCCCCATATAAAATGGCTTCAACCGAACTTCGAGATTTAAAGGTACAAATTGCAAGGAATGGTAGGTCGATGTTTTCTAAAGTCAAGTGTGTCATCTTAAGGGCACACCAGTGTTAATTGTGAAAGAGAAAGACTGATTTCTATCAGCTCAAGAAGGAAATAGTAAAGAATAAATATCTTCTTCCGAAGACTGATGATCTTTTGATTAGTTAAAAAAAATCAAGGAAGAAGAAATTCTAAAGATAGCTTTTCGGACTCGGTATGAATACTGTGAGTTCGTGATGATGCCTACAACATTTATAAGCCAAATGAACCAGGTATTTTAATTTTTCTTGGACCAATTTTTGGTAGAGTCCACTAAGTATATTTTGGTCTATTCGAAGGAAAAAGGAAGAATAAGATGCCCATTTTTTGCATTGTTTTTCAGACCTTTCGAGAAAAGAAGTTATATGCTAAATTGTTAAAGTATGAATTTGGTTGTCAAAGGTTGTTTTATTAGATCTGTGGATTTGGCAGTGGGAATAAGTGTAGACCCTGAGAAAGTACAAATTATAGTTGAATGGAAACCTCTGAAGAATGTTTTAGAGGTTCATAATTTCTTGATGATTGCCTCCTCATTGACCAAGCTATTGAGGAAAAAAATGCCATTCAGTTGAATAGATAAATGCCAAGAAAACTTTGAGATATTAAAGGAGATCTTAATAGAAGCCACAGTACTAGTACAACCAGAATCGGGTAAAGATTATGTAGTATATAAAGATGCTTCTTATAACGGTTTGGGATGCATACTTATGCAAAAAGGAAAAGTAATGGTCTATGCTTGAGACAACTTAAGATATATGAGAGCAATTACCTTACTTGGGATTTAGAGCTGGTAATGGTTGTATTTGCTTTAAAAGATATAGCATCATTATTTATACAGTGAACGATGCTATATTTATATAGGTTATAAAAGTTTAAAGTCTATGCTTACTAAAGAAGAGTTGAACTTGACGCAAAGAAGTTGGATCGAGTTTCTTAAGAATTATGATATGGTCATTGACTATCATCCAGAAAAAGCTAATGTGGTAGCTGACGCTCTCAGTCGAAAGACAATTGTTGTCTTAAGAGTTATGATTGCAAGATTTGCATTCAAAGAAGATGGTGTTTTGATTTTCAAGTTAAGAATAAAATTTACCATATTGGATTAAATAAGATATCTTTAAAGAACGAATGAGAAATGTTGTCAAGGTTCAAACAAGTGGAAAAGAGTGAAATTGAAAACTTGTAAGTTAGGTTTGATAGATATTTGTATTATCAAGGAAGAATTTCCATCTCAATGATGGAAACTATATGTTGACCCTAAAAGGTAAGATATTTAATATGAAGTTAAGGAAAAAGTATTCCTTAAAAGTTTCACTTTGGAAGAAGGTGTTATGGTTTAGACAAAGAGAAAGTTAAGTTCAAAATTTATTGGGCTATAAGAAATTGTGAAAGGAGTTAGTCTGATAGTCAAGCTTAATAGTTAGCTTTATCTTTGGAAATTAACAAGATTCATAATGTATCGATGCTCTGGAAATATTGATTAGACCCCTCTCATGTTGTTACTCCGTAGAAAATTGAGATTCAACTGGATTTAAGCTATGAAAAAGAAATGGTAAAGATCCTAGCACATGGAGTAAAATAACTAAGAAAACAAGACAATCATGTTTGTTAAAGCTCTTTGACAAAAAAATCTTAAGATTAAAGAAACGATTTGAGAGAAATAAGAAGAAAATATAAGAAAATAGTTTCCTCACCTTTTGAATCAGGTGCGTGTTGAAAATTCGAGGATGAATTTTCTTAAGGGGGAGAGAATTGTAATACCCCAAAATTTACTAATTTGATTAAGGGTCATTTAGTACGAAGATAATATCTTAAAAGCTAACTTAGTGACTAAAATGGCAAAAATGCAAAAGTTGAGATTTCTTTAATTATGGGTTTTGGAAAGGAAATTTCTAAGGTTTAAAGGTATCATGTGATAGATAGTGAATTGAATAAGGTATTCTTAAATTTTGGTTGAATACCAAGAAAATTTGGAATGGAAATTGAAGTTTAAAAGTTTAGTGACCAAAATGTAATTTTTGAAAATTTTATGGCTAAAGTATAAACTTTGGAAAAGTTTGGGGACTAAAGTTGTAATTTCCCAAAAGTTAAGGGTTTTTATTTCATAAATAAATAGATCACCTAAGGGTGTGAATCAAATGTGGAATTTTTGGTTCGATCTGATACTTCGATTATTGGGAAAATCACAGTTAAAGTTTAAGTGGAATTCGTATACCCGGATCGAACTGGAAAATTTTGAAATTTTACCATATGATAGAAAAAGGTTATAAAAGTCATTTCCAAGTGTTGGAAATATTTTTAGTTCGATTCAAGATGAATCCTACAGTTTATTATGAGTAAAAGGATTATTTATTAGTATATTGGATTTAATGGAAATTTTGGAGACTGATCCAAAAGATATGGAAAAATTCATAAAATATTACTTTATGAATATTTTATTATAGTTGGTTGGATTCCAACTAGATTTAGTTGAATTTTTACAAGAATGGCAAACTAGTAAATAAAAACTAGTTGGAGGGCAAATTGGTTATTTGGCCCCAATGGCAATTTTGAAATATTTAAAAAGTTATAAGGGCAATTTTGGAAAGAGGAAATGGAATATTAAATCTTGGCCCTTGATTGATGATAAAATCAATCTCAATCATTGGATAAAAAGGGCAAAATTGTAATTTCACTATTAAATGAATTTAATATTCATTTAATAGATATATGTGTAAAATAATGGTAAAAAGATGAACCAAATGTTCATCTTTTCCAGCAACAAACGTGAGGTCTAGGGAAAGAAAGAGAAAATTTTTTCCTAGCTCGATTCAAGCCCCGAAATTTGGTTTTCAGGTAATCTCTTCAACTACAAAGTTGCTCTACTCTTCAAGCTCTATCTTTTGATATCAATAATTCATGGAATCCATGCTTGATTGATGATAATTTACATGAGAAAGAAATTAGGGTTTATGGATCAAATTGGGGCTTTTGAGATTTTATGATTCCATGATTGAATTCAAGTTGAAATCAAGCTAGTATGATGTTAAAAATCATGATATTGAGTTAGGATTTAAGTTTAACATGTTTTGATTATTATGAAGATGATTAGGGTTTATGTAGTATATAAAGATGCTTCTAATAACGGTTTGGGATGCATACTTATGCAAAAAGGAAAAGTAATGGTCTATGCTTGAGACAACTTAAGATATATGAGAGCAATTACCTTACTTGGGATTTGGAGCTGGTAATGGTTGTATTTGCTTTAAAAGATATAACATCATTATTTATACAGTGAACGATGCTATATTTATATAGGTTATAAAAGTTTAAAGTATATTCTTACTAAAGAAGAGTTGAACTTGACGCAAAGAAGTTGGATCGAGTTTCTTAAGAATTATGATATTGTCATTGACTATCATCCAGAAAAAGCTAATGTGGTAGCTGACGCTTTCAGTCGAAAGACAAATGTTGTCTTAAGAGTTATGAATGCAAGATTTTCATTAAAAGAAGATGGTGTTTTGATTGTCAAGTTAAGAATAAAGTTTACCATATTGGATTAAATAAGATATCTTTAAAGAAAGGATGAGAAATGTTGTCAAGGTTCGAACAAGTGGAAAAGAGTGAAATTGGAAAGTTGGAAGTTAGGTTTGATAGATATTTGTATTATCAAGGAAGAATTTCTATCTCAATGATGGAAACTATATGTTGACCCTAAAAGGAAAGATATTTAATATGAAGTTAAGGATAAAGTATTCCTTAAAAGTTTCACTTTGGAAGAAGGTGTTATGGTTTAGACAAAGAGAAAGTTAAGTTCAAAATTTATTGGGCTATAAGAAATTGTGAAAGGAGTTAGTCTGATAGTTAAGCTTAATAGTTAGCTTTATCTTTGGAAATGAAAAAGATTCATAATGTATCGATGCTCTGGAAATATTGATTAGACCCCTCTCATGTTGTTACTCCGGAGAAAATAGAGATTCAACCGGATTTAAGCTATGAAAAAGAACTGGTAAAGATCCTAGCACATGGAGTCAAATAACTAAGAAAACAAGACAATCGTGTTTGTTAAAGCTCTTTGACAAAAGAATCGTAAGATTAAAGAAACAATTTGAGAGAAATAAGAAGAAAATAGTTTCCTCACCTTTTGAATCAGGTGCGTGTTGAAAATTCGAGGATGAATTTTCTTAAGGGGGAGAGAATTGTAATACCCCAAAAATTACTAAGTTGATTAAGGGTCATTTAGTACTAAGATAATAGCTTAAAAGCTAACTTAGTGACTAAAATGACAAAAATGCGAAAGTTGGGATTTCTTTAATTATGGGTTTTGGAAAGGAAATTTCTAAGGTTTAAAGGTATCATGTGATAGATAGTGAATTGAAGAAGGTATTCTTAAAGTTTGGTTGAATACCAAGGAAAATTGGAATGGAAATTGAAGTTTAAAAGTCTAGTGACCAAAATGTAATTTTTGAAAATTTTATGGCTAAAGTATAAACTTTGGAAACGTTTGGGGACTAAAGTTGTAATTTCCCAAAAGTTAAGGGTTTTTATTTCATAAATAAATATATCACCTAAGGGTGTGAATCGAATGTGGAATTTTTGGTTCGATCTGATACTTCGATTATTGGGAAATCGCAGTTAAAGTTTAAGTGGAATTCGTATACCCGGATCGAACTAGAAAATTTTGAAATTTTACCATATGATAGAAAAAGGTTATAAAAGTCATTTCCAAGTATTGGACATATTTTTAGTTCGATTCAAGATGAATCCTACAGTTAATTTATGAGTAAAGGATTATTTATCAGTATATTGGATTGAATGGAAATTTTGGAGACTGATCCAAAAGATATGGAAAAATTCATAAAATATTACTTTATGATTATTTTATTATAGTTGGTTGGATTCCAACTAGATTTAGTTGAATTTTTACAAGAATGGCAAACTAGTAAATAAAAACTAGTTGGAGGGCAAATTGGTCATTTGGTCCTAATGGCAATTTTGAAATATTTAAAAAGTTATAAGGGAAATTTTGGAAAGAGGAAGTGGAATATTAAATCTTGTCCCTTGATTGATGATAAAATCAATCTCAACCATTGGATAAAAGGGCAAAATTATAATTTCACTATTAAATGAATTTAATGTTCATTTAATACATATATGTGTAAAATAATGGTAAAAAGATGAACCAAATGTTCATCTTTTCCAGCAACAAACGTGAGGTCTAGGGAAAGAAAGAGAAAATTTTTTCCAAGCTCGATTCAAGCCCCGAAATTCGGTTTTCAGGTAATCTCTTCAACTACAAAGTTGCTCTACTCTTCAAGCTCTATCTTTTGATATCAATAATTCATGGAATCCATGCTTGATTGATGATAATTTACATGAGAAATAAATTAGGGTTTATGGATCAAATTGGGGCTTTTGAGATTTTATGATTCCATGATTGAATTCAAGTTGAAATCAAGCTAGTATGATGTTAAAAATCATGATATTGAGTTGGGATTTAAGTTTTACATGTTTTGATTATTATGAAGATGATTAGGGTTTATAGATTCAAGTTTAATTTAGGGATGTTGAAATAATGATCTAGTAAGCTTGAGTTGTTGTTTGGAAGCAAAACCCTAAGTTAAATTGTCTAGGGACCATTTCGGCAAATTGAAAAGTTGAAGGACCAAATCTGAATTTTTAGAATTTGGAGTGTATTTATATTATTAATGATGTTAGAGATAAGAAAATGAAGTTAGAATGCCAAATTGATGTTGAATTGAATTAGTGACCATTTTGACAATTTGTCAAAGTTAAGTGACCAAATCGAAATGGAAGTTTTGTATGGGGGCAAAATCTAATTTTTAGTTGTAATGATGGAATTAAGGTAGTAATGTTGAATTGAGGACTAAATTGCAAAGTTAAGAAGCATGAATCCTTATCTTTGCATTTTAGTACCTATTTCGGTAAATAAGGAAAATTAGGGAGAATTATTGTGAATAGGTATTTGGTGAAGAATGTGATGAGTTGGTGGTTTAAAGCTAGTGATTGGACTAAATTGAACAGTAGAGAAGTAAGGAGAAGTTAGTATAAAAGTTGAAGTTGTTTATGGAAGTTGTGTAGAAAAACTGGTTTATGGCAGTAACTTTGAAAATTCACCATAAATTCTACAAAAATGGTTAGAAGGTGAATTTTATACTAATGTAAAGATTTGTTCGTCTAGTTTTGTGTCCAACAAACTGAAACTCATTTTGATTTACGAGTAAAAGGATATGAAGTTTTAAGTGGTGAAAGGTTATAAAACAGTATAGCAGGCTGTTCCGAAATTCAATTATGGAAATTGACTTTGAAAATTCTCCATAAATCGTACAAGTTGAATTTGAGCTATTAATTTATATGGTTGAAAAGCTTATTGAATCTAGTTTCTATCAGAACAAATGGAATCGAATTCCGAGTTGCAGATTATTTTATAGAAATATTTCTTTGGAGGTACTGCAAACTGCCAGAAAATGAGAATTGATACACTTTGTATCTAAGGTTGATTAGTAAGCTTGAAAAGGGTTAATGGAAGTTCAAATTGGTCACTAAGGACCATAATGAGTTTTTGAACAATACAAGGAAGAAAAGAAAATGTTTGGAGATTTTGTGCTCAAATGATTATATTGGACAATATGTCTAAAATATTGTTAGATTGGGATCTAACAAATATTTTACTTATTTGAATTATGAAGTTAAGTTCAAATCAAGGGAGGTTCGAGGTATAATGAAGGAAAGGATCAAAGAGGACTTAGTGAGGCATACTAATACATGGCCCAGGTGAGTGCAATGCATACATAACATTATACATGGATGTTTCATACGTCACCGGTAGGACTTGCGATGAGTCTACTTGGTTTATATATTGTGATGATAATTATGTCATTGATCATACATTTGACATACTTTAAATATGTCAAAGGTTAAAAATAAATGCATTGATCACTAGTTGTTGATGATGATTTACTATTAATGTTATTCGGTTATGAACTGCTTCATGTTAATATAAATTGATATACATTGCTATGGATGAAATATTTGATGACATAAAGCCCAAGTATGATATAGAGGTTCAAAGGTATAGTTGGCTAGCCATAGAGTCATAAATAGCTGTATAAAGATTCTAAGCAGTTCAGGTAAAGTGCAAATTTTATAAATACTCATTGAGGAGTATACTCATGCACGGTTTGAGTATATGGACTTATTACGAGTGCTAAGCACTTCAGAGTAATTTCATAAAAACTCAATGAGGGATATATTGTATACTCCGGTAAGTATACAGAAGCACTTCGGTGCTAAGCACTCCCGGTAGAGTGCAAATAATATACATACTCAAGAAAGGTTGGGTATGGGGGGATGACTCGTGTACATAGAATCTCTTAATTCGATACCTTGGGCTAAGTAAACTGAATTGAAATAAAAAATAGAATGATAAGCTTGAAAGCTTGCAGACGGAGTTGGAAAAAGGTATTGGTAAGCATTGAAAGCTTACGGATGGAAATGGCACCAATATTGGTAAGAAAATCTAATCTTATCACTTTGATAGACATATATGCTATTACATATTTAATTATGTTAATGAGCATGTAATGGTAAGGTGTCATATGCATTATTAATAATTAATAATTAATATTGAGATTGATATTATGACAATTGCACTTAAATTTGAATTATTGCCTCACTAAGTAAATACTTAGCGTGTAACTATTTTACACGTAGGAAAGAAGAAATGGTTGGAGTAAGGAGCATATACGGACATCATCAATTAATAATAGGTACATCAGTATCAATAAGATATCTTTTGATAGTGTTTGATATTTACTAGTTGCCATGTATATTAAAAGGGTATGTTTGCTCTGATAGAATTTGTATTTTATTTGGTAACTGGATGAATTTTAAATCAGGCAGTTTTTAGGAAGTTTTATTAATTATATCAAGACAAATTAAATTGATAAGTTGCTGCCTAAAAATAAATTCGATTTGAAGATAAAAATATTATTTTTAAACTTTACGCGAATAACTAGATTTGTAAATAAAAACTAAATACATTGTAACATTTTTAAAGAAACAAAGTTTTACCGAGTTACAAATGTAGAGGGTTTTACAAATGTTTTGTTATGTCTCTGACTCGTATTCAGCTATGAATACGGGAAATGGGTATTACATTTATTGGTATCAGAGCTACAGGTTTAGCCGATTCTCGGCCTAAATGAAAATGGTTTTATGTTAAAAAGAGTATACATGCCACTAGGATAGCAATATTACTGATATTATGTTTTTACGATTTTATTAATGTCAAGAAAGCATGATGAACTGGTAAATTGAAAGCTTTGGAAGGAATCAAGAGTAGTAACAATAAGGTTAATAATAACCATTCGGATAAATCTGAACAAGAAAGGAGCACTGGTACAACAAGAAGTGCCTGTACCGGATTAAGGAACTGAAAAGTTTAAAAACACCTGAATTGAAAGGAAAAGCAGATTAAGGTCCAGTGATTGTTGATTTGTAACTGAATAATCTAAGGATTACACTAGACAGATTCCACTGTTTGGATACCAAAGAAATTGGATGAAGCTTGTTTTGTTGATCCGAGATTTAAGTTAGATTAGAAAACCATCTGAATTTACTTCATAGCCAGGATTGCACATATCAGTTCGAGTTTATAACATCAGGACTGATAAAGATTGGGATGATTCGAAAATCATAGAAGGTACATCTTATCTTTTTGGATAAACCTGTATTGATGTTGATGGGTCCTAGCTTTACACATACGTATATAAGTACGAAGTTGAATGGTGAATGAGATATCCTTATAGAACCCATTTCAAGTAATATATCGGTCACGAATTTGTTGGGTTGTAATGTAATGGCGAGTTGAAAATGTGGAATTGCTCGATAAAAACATAAGAAATAGAGTTCCCGATAAACTTAATGGAATTATCTTTTGAGGAGTCTAAGATGATTGTGGGCATGAATTGGTGATATGAACGTCAATGGAAAAGACCCAGAGAAGGACCCAGGTGGCCCCATTACTCGAGCAAGGGCCAAGGAGTTCCAAGCAGCCATGGAAAATATGTTTACATCAAGCTTGGGACGTGAGAAAGAAGAAATAATAAGGGAGGAACACTTTACTTTGCTTATGCATGAATTTGCATGAGTATTTAAAGTTTGCATAACATTCATTGCATTCAATAAACATGTTGTTCATTAAAGCATGCGTTGCATTTAAACATGTAGTTCATTTAGTTATACACTTCATTTAACTAAGTAGTTCATTGATTAAACTAGTTCATTCAAGATTATTAGTTCATTGAATAAAGTTAGTTCATTAATTAAACTAGTTCATTCATCAAACTAGCTCATTTATTAAACTAACTCTTAATTGTTTACATGCATGTTTTCAATTAAAGATTGAATAAAGTTTACCTTTGTGTCTAGGTGCATGAGGGAAGATGAACGGTTTTACGGATGCAAGAATATCAGCAGAATGTCTTCCAATTCTGGATGCGATACAGACGTGTTTGGATCCAGAAATCAATTGGACGTTATTCCTCCATCTCTTAGCTTTCCAATGCCTTTTGAATCATCTCAATCCGATATCGGGAGCTTGAGATACGAATGATTTATCAAGACAAAGCAGGCTGAAATTTTTATTACGGGAATTTTATGCATGGATGATTTGAATGAATTTGAGCCAAGGAAGAGTTCTTTCATCTTCTACCAAGAGACAAGCAATTGATGGCCATCTTAATTCAGCAAATTCAAGGCATTCAAGGTTGATGTTATCACCATTCAAGTGGGGGTTTCAAAATTCATTGAGGAGACATGAAATGAAGGCTGGATGAAACTCACCTTTTTATGACATTCAAGTCATATTAATCAGCTTGGAAGATGAAGAGTTGCACTTAAACTGGACAGCAAGGATGTCTACATTCATCCTTGTCCACATTCATCCCCATTCTCTTCATAAGATAGCAAAACAAGGCAGCCCAAGAGTCCTTCTTAATTTGGACGAAAATATGACTAAATTCAACCTCAATTTGTCTAAACTAATCAGCTTTGAAGATGAGAAGAAAGGACAAAGCATTCATGTGTATTCAAGTGCATTAAGATGAGCATTCATCTTTCTTGTAACACCTTTTCATATTCTGCCTACTTCTACTATAAATAGGCATCTTTAGGATCATTGTAAGACACACTTTGAATATATAAAACATCTTTGAAAGATTGCTTTCATTCTTGTTCTCTTGTGGAACTTTATTGGCTTCAAGTTAGTCTTGTAGTCTTCATCCATTTCCCTTTTGTTATAGCGTTGGTTCCTAGCTCATCTATAGCTAGTGGGTCACGTTCCATATCCTACCACTTCATTTCCACTTTATTATATTGCTGGTTCCTAACTCTTTATAGTTAGGGGGTCACAATCCATCCTTTGAATTTCTTCATCTTAACGCCAACACCCCATCATCTTCACCTACATTTTCATCTTTTATTTTTTTCCTTCCATAATCACAACTATCACTCTTCCTACACCCCTTCTACATATCTTTCATCCCATTATTTCTATTTCTTATTTATCTATTTCTACTTACATTGTTGTTTGAGTAATTTCAGAATACATTCAAAGCACTGCAGAGTTCTTACTAGAATCACGATCGGGCATTCACATATATGATTCAAAACTCATAGTCGAGATCATATCATTTGGTATCGAGCCTAGACGATTCAGTAAGCGTATTATTTTTCTCTCTCCCGGTTAGTAAAAAAAAAAAAAAAAAAAAAAATCTTAAAGAGGGAGGGAGCAGTCTATTCTTGTTTAAAAAAATTACAATACATCATTTCTTATTGCTGAATTACAAATTCCTTTACCTATTCTTAGTAATTCTTTCTTTTTGAAGCCATTATCCTTTTATTATTCATCATTCTCCTACCAAGCTAGAATTGTTTCAGCCAAAGTCCACGAGACACTTGTAAGCCTTGAGGAAGTTCCCAAAAGGACTTGAAAATAAAGCACGAGTGGTAAAAGGCATGAGTGTGCATTAAGGGGAAAAGCCTAACCCGAGTGAAACACGAGTGTGAGTGCATTTTCTTTGGAGTGGAAAGGTGAGATTTTGTGTTAGTAAGGTTTAATTTCTTTTGTTTCTTTATCTAACATGTCACAAAGATCTGGTCATAGTGGTGAAGGAGTTCCCAATTTGCAAAATCAGGCTATGCTTCAAGCAATGGCCAAAATGATCCAAGAGCAATTGGAGCCCTAATTGAACGAATAGACCAGCTTGAAATTTCACAAGCTAATCAGGGGTAATGAGGAGTATCCTGAAGAAGTTGAAGTAGATGATGTGCAAGATCAAGTATCCCAACATAGCATGGTACAACAAGGCCAGAGAGCTCGACCACGAGTAGACGATAATCTCAGCAACATCAAGATTACCATTCCTCCTTTTCAAGGAAGAACGGATCCTGAAACCTATCTTGCATGGGAAAAGAAGGTTGAGCACATTTTTGAGTGCCATAACTATTCAGAGCTTAAAAAGGTAAAACTCGCTGCCATTGAGTTTACGGATTATGCACTAATATGGTGGGATCAATTGACATCAAGTAGGAGACGCAATGGAGAACATCCTATCACTACATGGGATGAAATGAAAGCGGTGATGCGAAGGCGATTCATTCCAACCCACTACCATCGAGAGTTATTCAACCGTCTTCAAAATCTTTCACAAGGTAACCGAAGTGTTGAAGATTACTACAAAGAGATGGAGGTGTCCATGATTCGAGCCAACATCGACGAGGATCGAGAAGCCACAATGGCAAGATTCCTAGCGGGACTAAATCCGGACATTGCGAACGTGGTCGAGTTGCAACATTATGTGGAGATGGAAGACATGGTGCATATGGCCATGAAAGTGGAAAAACAGCTCAAAAGAAAGGGTGCCACACGATCTTATGGGAGTTCAACATCAAAATGGGGCAAAGTTCATACAAGAAGACTCCGCCAATACCGTCCCACGAAAAAGGAGGACCACCGAAAGGAAGTAAGCCCATTGCCGAAACCAGCAAGGGTAAGACTACCGCTACTCCAAATCGCTCCCGTGACATACAATGTTTTAAGTGTTTGGGCGTGGACACATTGCAAGCCAATGTCCGAACCGCAACACCATGCTTCTTCGAGATGATGGAGAAGTTGAATCGGAACAAGAAGAGGATGAGAATGAAGATGTTGCCATCGAAGAAGAAGAATTAGAGTATGGCGTGGAAGGAGAGGTTCTTGTTGTCAAAAGAAGCCTAAACGTATTAAATCTTGGAGGAAATGAACAACGAGAAAATATCTTCCATACTCGTTGCCATGTTGGAGGAAAGGTATGCTTTGTTATTATTGATGGGGAACTCCTTCACCACTATGACCAGATCTTTGTGACATGTTAGATAAAGAAACAAAAGAAATTAAACCTTACTAACACAAAATCTCACCTTTCCACTCCAAAGAAAATGCACTCACACTCGTGTTTCACTGGTTAGGCTTTTCCCTTAATGCACACTCATGCCTTTTACCACTGTGCTTTATTTTCAAGTCCTTTTGGGAACTTCCTCAAGGCTTACAAGTGTCTCGTGGACTTCGCTGAAACAATTCTAGCTTGGTAGGAGAATGATGAATAATAAAAGGATAATGGCTTCAAAAAGAAAGAATTACTAAGAATAGGTAAAGGAATTTGTAATTCAGCAATAAGAAATGATGTATTGTAATTTTTTTTAAACAAGAATAGACTGCTCCTCCCTCTTTAAGATTTTTTTGATTTTTTTGATTTTTTTACTAACCCGAGAGAGAAAAATAATACGCTTACTGAATCGCCTAGGCTCGATACCAAATGATATGATCTCGTCATATATGTGAATGCCCGATCGTGATTCTAGTAAGAACTCAAAAGCTTTGAATGTATTCTCAAATTACTCAAACAACAATGTAAGTAGAAATAGATAAATAAGAAATAGAAATAATGGGATGAAAGATATGTAGAAGGGTGTAGGAAGAGTGATAGTTGTGATTATGGAAGAAAAAAAATAAAAGATGAAAATGTAGGTGAAGATGATGGGGTGTTGGCGTTAAGATGAAGAAATTCAAAGGATGGATTGTGACCCCTAACTATAAAGAGTTAGGAACCAGCAATATAATAAAGTGGAAATGAAGTGGTAGGATATGGAACGTGACCCACTAGCTATAGATGAGCTAGGAACCAACGCTATAACAAAAGGGAAATGGATGAAGACTACAAGACTAACTTGAAGCCGATAAAGTTCCACAAGAGAACAAGAATGAAAGCAATCTTTCAAAGATGTTTTATATATTCAAAGTGTGTCTTACAATGATCCTAAAGATGCCTATTTATAGTAGAAGAAGTAGGCAGAATATGAAAAGGTGTTACAAGAAAGATGAATGCTCATCTTAATGCACTTGAATACACATGAATGCTTTGTCCTTTCTTCTCATCTTCAAAGCTGATTAGTTTAGACAAATTGAGGTTGAATTTAGTCATATTTTCGTCCAAATTAAGAAGGACTCTTGGGCTGCCTTGTTTTGCTATCATATGAAGAGAAAGGGGATGAATGTGGACAAGGATGAATGTAGACATCCTTGCTGTCCAGTTTAAGTGCAACTCTTCATCTTCCAAGCTGATTAATATGACTTGAATGTCATAAAAAGGTGAGTTTCATCCAGCCTTCATTTCATGTCTCCTCAATGAATTTTGAAACCCCCACTTGAATGGTGATAACATCAACCTTGAATGCCTTGAATTTGCTGAATTAAGATGGCCATCAATTGCTTGTCTCTTGGTAGAAGATGAAAGAACTCTTCCTTGGCTCAAATTCATTCAAATCATCCATGCATAAAATTCCTGTAATAAAAATTTCAGCCTGCACTGTCTTCAGTAAATCATTCGTATCTCAAGCTCCCGATATCGGATTGAGGTGATTCAAAAGGCATTGGAAAGCTAAGAGATGGAGGAATAACGTCCAATTGATTTCTGATCCAAACACGTCTGTATCGCATCCAGAATTGGAAGACATTCTGCTGATATTCTTGCATCTGGTAAAACCGCTCATCTTCCTCATGCACCTAGACACAAAGGTAAACTTTATTCAATCTTATGTTATGCAAACTTTAAATACTCATGCAAATTCATGCATAAGCAAAGTAAAGTGTTCCTCCTTATTATTTCTTCTTTCTCACGCCCCAAGCTTGTTTGTAAAACCTCTACATTTGTAATTCCTGTAAAATTTTGTTTCTTTAAAAATGTTACAATGTATTTAGTTTTTATTTACAAATCTAGTTATTCGTGTAAAGTTTAAAAATAATATTTTCATCTTCAAATCAATTTATTTTCAGGCAGCAACTTATCAATTTAATTTGTCTTGATATAATTAATAAAACTACCTAAAAACTGCCTGATTTAAAATTCATCCATATACCAAATAAAATACAAATTCTATCAGAGCATGCATACCCTTTTAATATACATGCCAACTAGTAAATATCAAACAGTATCAAAAGATATCTTACTGATACTGATGTACCTATTATTGATTGATGATGTCCGTATATGCTCCTTACTCCAACCATTTCTTCTTTCCTACGTAAAAATAGTTACACGCTAAGTATTTACTTAGTGAGGCAATAATTCAAATTTAAGTGCAATTGTCATAATATCAATCTCAATATTAATTATTAATTATTAATAATGCATATGATCACCTTTACCATTACATGCTCATTAACATAATTAAATATGTAATAGCATATATGTATATCAAAGTGATAAGATTAGATCTTACCAATATTGGTGTCATTTCCATCCGTAAGCTTTCAATGCTTACCAATACCTTTTCCAACTCTCGTCCGCAAGCTTTTAAGCTTATCATTCTATTTTTTATTTCAATTTAGTTTACTTAGCCCAAGGTATCGAATTAAGAGATTCTATGTACACGAGTCATCCCCATACCCAACCTTTCTTGAGTATGTATATTATTTGCACTCTACCGGGAGTGCTTAGCACCAAGTGCTTCAGATATTACTTATCGAGTATACAATATATCCTCATTGAGTTTTTATGAAATTACTCCAAGTGCTTAGCACTGTAATAAGTCCGTATACTCAAACCATGCATGAGTATACCTCAATGAGTATTTATAAAATTTGCACTTTACCTAAAGTGCTTAGAATCTTTATACAAATTGTTTATGACTCTATGGCTAGCCAACTATACCTTTGAACCTCTATATCATACTTGGGCTTTATATCATCAAATATTTCATCCATGGCAATGTATATCAATTTATATTAACATGAAGCAGTTCATAAACCAATAACATTAATAGTAAATCATCATCAATAACTAGTGATCAATGCATTTATTTTCAACCTTTGACATATTTAAAGTATGTCAAATGTATGATCAATGATATAATTATCATTTGTAATATATAAAATTTTGTAGACTTAAATCGCAAATGTCTTAGTTTTGATGTATAAAACATCTATGTATAATGTTATGTATGCATTGCACTCTTCAAATTGATGTATTAGTATGCCTCACTAAGTCCTCTTCTTGATCCTTTCCTTCATTGTACCTTGAACCTCCTTGATTTAAACTTAACTTCATAATTCAAATAAGTAAAATATTTGTTAGATCCAATCTAACAATATGCTACATATTGTCCAATATAATCATTTGAATACAAAATCTCCAAACATTTTCTTTTTCTTCCTTGTATTGTTCAAAAACTCATTATGGTCCTTAGTGACCAATTTGAACTTCCATTAACCCTTTTCAACCTTACTAATCAACCTTAGATACAAAGTGTATCAATTCTCATTTTTTCAAATTTGTTTGCAATACCTCCAAAGAAATATTTCTATAAAATAATCTACAACTCAGAATTCAATTCTGTTTGTTCTAATAGAAACTAGATTCAATTGCTTTTCAACCATATAAATTAATAGCCCAAATTCAACTTGTAATGATTTATGGAGAATTTTCAAAGTCAATTTCCAGGTCTTGAATTTCAACAGCCTGCTATACTATTTTCTGACCTTTCACCACTTAAAAATTCATATCTTTTACTCGAACTCAAAATCAGTTTTTATTTTGTTGGACACAAAACTAGATGAACAAATCTTTACATTGGTATAAAATTCACCTTCTAACCATTTTTTGTAGAATTTATGGTGAATTTTCAAAGTTACTGCCATAAACTTTTTTCTACACAACTTCCATAAACAACTTCAACTTTATACTAACTTCTCCTTACTTCTACTTTTCAATTTAGTCCAATCACTAGATTTAAACCACCAACTCATCACATTCTTCACCAAATAATTATTCACAATAATTCTCCCTAATTTTCCTTATTTATCTAAATAGGTACTAAAATGCAAAGATAAGGATTCATGCTTCTTAACTTTGCAATTTAGTCCTCAATTCAACATTACTACCTTAATTCCATCATTACAACTAAAAATCAGATTTAGCCCCTATACAAAACATCCATTTTGATTTGGTCACTTAACTTTGACAAATTGTCAAAATGGTCACTAATTCAATTCAACATCAATTTGGCATTCTAACTTCATTTTCTTATCTCTAACATCATTAATAACATAAATACACTCCAAATTTAAAAATTCAGATTTGGTCCTTCAACTTTTCAATTTTCCAAAATGGTCCCTACACAATTTAACTTAGGGTTTTGCTTCCAAACAACAATTCAAGCTTACTAGATCATTATTTCAACATCACAAACCCTAAATTAAACTTGAATCCATAAACCCTAATCATTTCATAATAATCAAAACATGTAAAACTTAAATCCAAACTCAATATCATGATTTTAACATCATACTAGCTTGATTTCAATATTGAATTCAATCATGGAATTCCAAAAGCCCCAATTCCATAAACCCTAATTTTTTATTATTAAATTCTCATCAATCAAAATGGATTCCATGAATTATTGATATCAAAAGATAGAGTTTGAAGAGTAAACAACTTTGTAGTTGAAGAGATTACCTTACTGGCTTGAAATCGAGCTGGAAAAAAATTCTCTTTCTTTCCCTAGACCTCACGTTTGTTGCTGGAAAATATGAACATTTGGTTCATCTTTTTACCATTATTTTATTATATATATCTATTAAATGAATATTAAATTCATTTAATAGTGAAATTACAATTTTGCCCTTTTTATCCAATGGTTGAGATTGATTTTATCATCAATCAAGGGCCAAAATTTAATATTCCATTTTCTTTTCCAAAATTGCCCTTATAACTTTTTAAATATTTAAAATTGCCATTGGGGCCAAATGACCAATTTGCCCTCAACTAGTTTTTATTTACTAGTTTGCCATTCTTGTAAAAAATCAACTAAATCTAGTTGAATCCAACTAACTATAATAAAATATTTATAAAGTAATATTTTATGAATTTTTCCATATCTTTTGGACCACCCAAAATTTCCATTCAATTCAATATACTGATAAATAATCATTTACTGAGTAAAATAAACTGTAGGATTCATCTTGAATCGAACTAAAAATATTTCCAACACTTGAAAATGACTTATAACCTTTCTATCATATGGTAAAATTTCAAAATTTTCCTTTATCCATCAAATAATTCCATTTAAACTTTAATATATGATTTTCCCAATAATCAAAGTATCGATCGAACAAAAAATTCCACATTCGATTCACACCCTTAGGTGATCTATTTATTTATGAAATAAAACCCTTAACTTTTTAAAAATTACAACTTTAGTCCCCAAACTTTTCCAAAGTTTATACTTTAGCCATAAATTTTCAAAATTTACATTTTGGTCACTAAACTTTTAAACTTCAATTTCATTCCAATTTTCCTTGGTATTCAACCAAAATTTAAGAATAACCTTATTCAATTCACTATCTATCACATGAGACCTTTAAACCTTAGAAATTTTGTCCAAAACCCATAATTAAAGAAATTTAACTTTGATTTTTTTCATTTTAGTCACTAAAAACTTTAAGCTATTATCGAATTCAACAGCCTTTTTTCCATTTGTTGGATTTGTTGGAAAAAATAGATTTAACAAATCTTACATCGAATAAAATTCATTCAAATCAAACATTTTTGTAGAATTTATGGTGAATTTTCAAAGTTAAATCCATAAACCAGTTTTTCTACACAACTTCCATAAACAACTTCAACTTTTATACTAACTTTCCTTACTTTTTTTCTAATTTAGTCCAATCACCTTCTTTAAAAACCACCAACTCATCACATTTCTTCACCAAATAATTATTCACAATAATTCTTCCTAACTTTTCTTATTTATCATATAGTGTATCTAAATGCAAAGAAATAAGGATTCAAGCTCTTAACTTTGCAATTTAATTGGAAATTCAACATTACTACCTTAATTCCACCATTACAACTAAAAAACATTTAGCCCCATCCAAAACTTATTTCGATTTGGTTATTTAATTGACAAAATTTTCATTTCAACTAATTCAATTCAAAATCAATTTGGCATTCTAATGCATTTTCTTATCTCATAACATAATAACAACAATACACTCCAAATTCTAAAAACTCAGATTTGTTCCTTCAACTTTCAATTAAATGGTCCTTTACACAATTTAACTTAGGGTTTTGCTTTCCAAACAATAATTCAAGCTTACTAGATCATTATTTCAACATCACAAACCCTAAATTAAACTTGAATCCATAAACCCTAATCATCTTCATAATAATCAAAACATGTAAAACTTAAATCCCAACTATCATGATTTTAACATCATACTAGCTTGATTTCAACTTGAATTCAATCATGGAATCATAAAATCTCAAAAGCCCCAATTTGATCCATAAACCCTAATTTCTTTCTCATGTAAATTCTCATCAATCAAGCATGGATTCCATGAATTATTGATATCAAAAAGATAGAGCTTGAAGAGTATAACAACTTTGTAATTGAAGAGATTACTTGAAACCGAGTTTCGGGGGCTTGAATCATGCTTGGAAAAATTTTCTCTTTCTTTCCCTAGCCTCATGTTTTTGCTGGAAAAGATGAACATTTGTTCATCTTTTTACCATTATTTTACACATATCTATTAAATGAATATTAAATTCATTTAATAGTGAAATTACAATTTTGCCCTTTTTATCCAATGGTTGAGATTGATTTTATCATCAATCAAGGCCAAGATTTAATATTCCATTTTCTTTCCAAAATTCCCTTATAACTTTTTAAATATTTCAAAATTGCCATTAAGCCAAATGACCAATTTGCCCTCCAACTAGTTTTTATTTATCTAGTTTGCCATTCTTGTATAAAAATTCAACTAAATCTAGTTGAATCCAACCAACTATAATAAAATATTCATATAAAGTAATATTTTATGAATTTTTCCATATCTTTTGGATCAGTCTCAAAATTTCCATTCGATCCAATATACTTGATAAATAATCCTTTACTCAAAAATAAACTGTGAGGATTCATCTTGAATCAACTAAAAATATTTCCAACACTTGGAAATGACTTTATAACCTTTCTATCATATGGTAAAATTTCAAAAAATTCAGTTCGATCCGGTATCCCAATTCCACTTAAACTTTAATTGTGATTTTCCCAATAATCAAGTATCAAATCGAACCAAAAATTTCACATTCGATTCACACCTTTAGGTGATCTATTTATTTATGAAATAAAACCCCTTAACTTTTGGGAAATTACAACTTTAGTCCCCAAACTTTTCCAAAGTTTATACTTTAGCCATAAAATTTTCAAAATTTACATTTTGGTCACTAAACTTTTAAACTTCAATTTCCATTCCAATTTTCCTTGGTATTCAACCAAACTTTAAGAATACCTTATTCAATTCACTATCTATCACATGAGACCTTTAAAACCTTAGAAATTTCCTTTCCAAACCCATAATTTAAATTTTGGGCTTAATTCTTCTTCTTAAGAAAATTCTCTCATTTTTTCCTTGTACGATTTTGTCTCCAAACAAACAAACTTTTTATTTTTTTTCTTTATTTCTCCCAAGTTCTTTTTACTCCAAAGAATCCCAGATATTTACTATTTTTTTTCATAGCTTAAATCAGCTGAATCTCTATTTTCTATAGTAAACTGAGTGGTCTAATCAATATTTCCAGAGCATCGATACATTATGAATCTTGTTCATTTCAAAGATAAAGCTAACTATTGCTTAACTATAAGACTAACTCCTTTCAAATTCTTATAGCCCAATAAATTTTGAACTTAACTTTTTTTGTCTAAACCATAACACCTTCTTCCAAGGTGAAACTTTTAAGAATACTTTATCCTTAACTTCATATTAAATATCTTTCCTTTCGGACCAACATATATTTTCCATCATTGAGATAGAAATTCTTCCCTGATAATACAAATATCTATCAAACCTAACTTCCAAGTTTTCAGTTTCACTCTTTCCACTTGTTTGAACCTTGACAACATTTCTCATCCTTTCTTTAAAGATATCTTATTTAATCCAATATGGTAAATTTTATTCTAACTTGACAAATCAAACCATCTTCTTTTAATGCAAATCTTGCATTCATAAATCTTAAGACAACAATTGTCTTTCGATCGAGAAAGAAACTATCACATTAGCTTTTTCGATGATAGTCAATGACCGTGGATCATAATTTTTTAAAAATTGATCCAACTTTACGCTAAGTTTAACTTTCTTTAGTAAGTATATACTTTAAACTTTTATAACCTTAAATCATCATTCATTGTATAAATAACGATGATGTATTTTGTGCCAAATACAACCATTTGCTAGCTCCAAATCCTAGGTAAGATAATTTCTCATATTTCTTAAGTTGTCTCAAGATAGACCATTACTTTTTTCTTCTGCATAAGTACGCATCCCAAAATGTCATTGAGGTAATTACTATACACTACACAATCTTTTACCATTCTGCTGTACTGGTACTGCTTAAGCTTCTATTAAGATCTCCTTTAATGTCTCAAATATTTCTTAGCTACTGATCTGCTCAATCAATGGCATTTTCCCTCAATAGTTTTGGCTAATGTGAGAGCACCATCAAGAAATTCTGAACCTCTAAAACATTTTTGGAGGTTTCCATTCAACTATAATTTGTGCTTTCTGATCTACTTTATCCTCCGCTAAATCCATATAACTAATAAAATAAATTTTTGACAAATCAAGTTCACACTTTAACAAATTAGCATATAGCTTCTTTTTCTCTATAAAGGCTCAAGAACAATGCAAAATGAGCATCTTGTTCTTTTTTTTTCTTCGAATAGAAAACCAAAATATACTCAATGAACTCACCAAAAATTGGTCCAAGAAAAATTAGAATACTTGGTTAATTAGGCTTATAAATGTCGTGAGGTAATTATCAAGAATCATAGTATTCATACTTAGTCCAAAAGCTGTCTTAAGTTTTCTTCCTTGATCTTTTGATTTTTCTTTTAATCTATTTTAAAATTATCAAAAGATCATCAGTTTTAAAGAAGATATTTATTCTTTACTATTACCTTTCTTCGAGCCGATAGAAATCAGTTTTCTCTTTCCCCAATTAACACGGGTACACTTCAAAATGACACACTTGACTTTATAAAACATCGACCTAACATTCCTGGCAATTGTACCTTTAAATCTCGGTTCTACAGTTTATTTTATACGGGCCATTAATTTAGGCGAATGCCCGTATCATCTTTTTATTTTAAATTCTCACTTCTCAATCTGTAGGTAATTCAGTAACCTATCTCGCATACATCTAGATATTTTTGGAACAATAGTTATTTTCCAATTTAACTTCAACAGCCCAAAGATTTACATTTTGCAAGAAAACTTAACAACCTTATAACAATGTCTTTTTAATAAAATAACCGAAATTACATTGAGAAG